>JAYMTO010000377.1:0-12845 GCA_036898065.1 California macrophylla | reverse complement strand
TTTTAATATTGATAATTGTTTATTTTTTATAATATTACAAATCATATTAAATTAACATTAATAATCATAATATTTAATTTAAAACTTTGATTTTGAGCCTGATGCTTGCCGTTATAACTAATTGCACCCCGATTAAACGAATGGAGATCGCTGGTAAACTATTGACTTTGCAGTACTTGATGTCATGTGTGACCTGAGATAGTGCATTTTCCATCAATTATCTTATAAATCGTTCAAAATTAAATTGATATACTTTTTAGGAGGAAATGCATGAAACATCCTTTTATTTATTTATGTCCTAATCTTGAGGGGAAAAAGGCGTGCCTAGTTTTAATTATAAAATATTTTTTCTTAGACTAACTTTTCATTCAAATTCTACAATCAGGAAGGTCTCTCAACTCAATATCAATCGATCTTCCTTTATTGAAATGCATCTATTTGCTATTTCATACTAATAAGTTTCCAAATATGGTGTTGGTCAAGTCAAGACTTTACACAAACAATAATGGACTTTTTTTTATAGCATTTTGTTGATTCAAAATCAATAACATGTGTGTTCTTTCAAATAGTTTTTGGAATGAAAGTTAGTTTATAGTAATGACAAATATTTTACAGATAAGATGTGATATAACTTTTTCTTCAAAATTAGGACATACAAAAATAGAATATTTATGGGATGTCTCATGCAGTTCTCCCTATTTTTTATACGTAAAATCGAGTGGTTAGGTCCAATTTTCTTTATAAAAAAAAACAGTTTGGCTGTCCTGCAAAGTGAAGTTTGGAACTCGATAGAAATGGTTTTGACCAAAACTAAAACAACTCACTGCACCGTTATTTAATACAGAACTAAACTCGGGACTCATAAAGAGTTGGAACTAAAAACCTCACATGATCACCATAGGAACACATGGGAACATAACAAAATAATCGAAATCTAGACTACACACCACACCATCACCAGCTATTGAAACAATCGCCTCCAAACCTCAGCTGCTCAAACTTTCGACTATTTGCTTGAGGGCACTATATGTTCCAAATGCCGACGACATTACTCCTACTACCATAATTATGATACAAGCAATTCCCTACAAAAGGTAATGTAGGGTGTTAAAACCCGATCCAACCCAAAAACTTAAAAACGATTGATGTAGGTTCAAGTTGTTTATCAAATGGTGACGTAATCAATGTCGTACCTGAAAGATGGTAGTTTTTCTCTTAAGGATCCTCAGGAAACAAGCACAAGGAAGTATCAATGTCTGTCATTTGAATCAAATCATTTGTTAGTATTTCAGATTTTATCTATTAGTGAGTAAATGATTAAATTGGATGAAGAAACATACCACAAGCATTGTGAGTAGAGATCCGATTAGTGACATAACAAGACCTGCAATAGATTTGGCATAAAAGAAAAGAGTTTCAGGATGTAGAACTAGAACTACTCTTTGGATATGAAGTTAAGATGACTGTTGAATGAAGAGAGACGTACCGAAGTAGGGTATAAAGAGACTAACAAGCAAGGTAGATAAAACCAGTGCGGTTCTGATGCAAACAGCGTAGAAGTGAGACTTGCGATGAATTGCTGGTATCAACTCCTCCAGACTCATTGCCACCGGAGACATGGTTAATGCATACGTGCTTCTAGTTATGGACTAAACGTCTCTCATCAAAGGATAAAATTAGATTGATTTTTTCTGTGATTCAGCTGGAAAAGAAATGAACCAAATGGTTTTACTCTTATTTCAGTGACAGATTTATTATCTGACTTCTCTCTTATCCTATTTTTCTTCTTTGTTACATGCTGGGAAAAAAACAATTCAATAGCTCAAAGGATATTTTGTAAAAGGGTTGACCACCTGCAAAATATCAAAGAGAAAAGGCATGTCATAAATCACTGATTTTCATATTTAACCATGGATAAGTGATTCATTCATTAAGGTATCTTGGCACTAATATTTTTATAGTTTCAAGAGATCTGGAACAGATACATATATAAATGAACTAAAAACTAATGTGCTAGATCATGGTGAGTGAACAATAAAAACGAAATATCAGCTCGAAGTAAGATTAGGCAGGAACTTCAAATCCAGGTAAAATTCCATGGAGATTTTGTGTGCCAATAAGACCCATCATGTAAATAATGGAGACTCATTACGAGGAATTTAAAATGAAGTAGTGCACATACCGTAGTCCATACAGCAATTTTGGAGGCAACCAAATTTTGAGGCATATTAAGAGTGAATTGAGACTGTGTTGATTCCCCAAACATGGTGTATCCCATAACAGCAGTTCCAGCATACATCACGGTACAGATAAGAAAACTACGGAAATAATTCAGGTGCAATTAGAAGAACTGAAGGAAAAGATTTGCTGACCTTCCTTAGATTGAAGGATAAGACACAGAAACAACAACCAATAGACTTTTAGAATTCATAGAGGTACTTGCTTGGAAAAGCAAAAGCAAGGCGAAAAAGAAACTGCAAATCTATATGTAAGTCGATCAGCTGATAAGCAACAGAACAAGATGCATCAAGGAAGTTACCTAGTTAAGAGGACTGCGGGGAATTGGCTTCTTTTAGCCATGGAAGTATATATGTTTGGGAAAACAGCATGTCCCGAGTAGCAGTAACCGTAGAGACCAATGGCAACAGGAAGCGTACCGAGGTTTAGAGGTGTTCCTTTGCTATGATAACCAACGTTATCCACCAGGCCTTCCCAAAACAAACAAATGACTACCGTGATTGATGCAATAACTCCTCCAGCTGAAAACAAAATAATTGTAATTTAAGAAGTTCTCAACAACATAGAAAAACCAGTGCATTGAATACTGCACTCCGCATTGCTATGCATTTACATAAAGAGCAAGTTACAGAAACAGAACCAAGTGGAACCACACTAGAATTTCTTAACATTTTTTCCAATTTTCAAAATAAAGACACGGTAAGTAGTAAGCATTAATGTGCTTACCAGATAAATAACTTAGAACACTGAGATCCCGGAGCCATACAGTAGGAAGAATAGCAAGGGTGGCGACCAATGCAAACAGTCGGGGCGAACTTAACTCAAATCCTCCCAGACTTACATTAGCATGTGGGAATAAAGTTGATAAGTTGTCACTCTCTAATATTATATATTCAACGCAGGAAGCCTGCATGGGTAGAAGATGTGAAAAGGCAACTTGGATATACATGAATCAGTATAATATGCAAATGGTTAACGCTCAGAAAAATCAGCATTGTCAGAAGTAAAGAGCTAGAATATTTAAACTTCATGAAATAATGACATACAAAGAAAAAAATGTGTGAAGAAGCTTTGCTATATCCACTGCCCGAGAAAGTTATTTTAGAGTGGCATGAGATTTAGTGCCTCACCTGAGTCCGTAGTTATCATCTTAAGTTTGAATTTGAAATAATGTAAACCATGGACCCCAATGATAGGGTGGGCCTAGGAATTTATTTTGTGGTTTCTCATATCATTTTTGTTGTTCTTAGACATACATTCAATTAAACCAGGCACAATAAAAACATGGAGGAAAGTTTGATGTACTTACATATAGTTCCACATATAATATTATCTGCAAGAACGGAATAAAAAACAAAAACAAAATCAGAAGGCTAGCTATAGTCAGTTGAATCTATATAAAAAGAACTTTCAAAAGATAGTGCTTTGTTAGGAAAGAAAGAAATGATTAGTAAAGGTAGCAATGAGAAGTTAGGGAACCTTTTTGTAGCAACTTCAAAACAATTTTCATCTCTTAAAATGTACCAAAGCACCCTTCGGGTGTTTGCTTCAATAGAGACCCAGTTGAAGTTAACTCTTTCAAGTCTCTCTCTTCTTCTTTCTTTAGTTTTTTTATTACTTTTGTATACACATGCAATTAAAACTACGTGCCCTCTTGCCCGTGAAAATAGCAACCTAAACTGAACGTACCGATATGGCAACTCGACCCACTTTACCAAATGCAGCTTGCCCTATGTCAGGATAAGTCTGGAGACCTGGTTCACTATCCAAGCAATGCCGCAAAAGTATCCCAGTATAAAAAGAAAGAATGGCAAATGTAAACAGGATAGCAAGCCCAAACCATCCTCCTTCTTTGGCAGCAAAGGGTGTAGAAAGGATTCCAACTCCACATAGTATGTTAACACCTGTATAATAAAGACAGTAAATAACACATCAGTTTTTTTGGTACTTAAATGAAGTTACTGTGTATTTGTTTTTACACTTCTTATTACCAAAGGTTTTAAGAATAAATTGCCGTGGTAAGCAAAAGAAGACGTGGAAATGTATATTTTTTCCATAAAGGTCAGAGGTTATGCATGTTCATACACTAGCTGAAGCAGTTTTTAAATGTTCTTAAAGTTGATTTTTCCATGTGCATCATGTGCAACTGGGAACAGGCCACCTCAGCATAGCTCATATGAAATAAAGACATTTTGTTTTGTTGCTCATATGTGAAGAAAATAATATGATGCTATGGATGAAAGCAATTAAATAAGACAGCTACTATCTTATATCTATTGCTATAAACAGCAAATCTGTCTTCAGAGTTGAAGGATATTCTAGTTGTTTAACTTTAACCCATATCTATTTTTTAAAATGCTAAAACAACCAGAGGAGATGTATGAATCATACTGACTGGAGTAATATCCATCTTTGATATTTTGTTCGTATTAGAAGATACTTAATAGACAGCTTCATCTCTACTCCAAACCATGTGAGAGACTGATGGTAGGAAGGGGTGGCAACTACTTGAGTTTATGAGCAAATGTGCAAGGAGATGAGGGGCTGGTCGCTAGTAATATACGCAAAATAATTGCTAATCATGATCTGATACTCACATAGATCCACATAAAGCATCAACCTCGGGTTCATAATTGTACAACTATAGCAAAGACATTTAGGTAGTCATCACAACACCTAACCATTTTAGCATAAATATATTGTTGATGCCATTTTTTACTTATCACCTCATCCATGGCACTAGGATATGGATATAACATAAATAAGGGATACCCAAAACCAACTTAGTTGATTATCTCCGGACTACAATCCAGTCTAACAACTAACTCAGGCAAATACCTCTGTCAACTAACTTGTAAGTTTAACAAATAATTGCTCATGTGGCCTACCATTTAATACGGCCTGTCCAAATGTGCTCTTTCTAGCAACTGGAAGTTCATGTGCAATATGGGATCCCCTCCTGTGAATGGAAGACTTCCTTGGTAGGTGTGGCTTTGGCTCATCTTCTGCTGTTGGTAACAGTGGCTTGATCAAAGAAGACAGCACTTCAGGAGTGTGCCTTCTTGTTAACGATGAGGAAAGAAACGAACTACCTAACCTTGTTAAGGTTGGAGTGCCCAGAATACTATGAATACTTGGAGATGGTACAGCACTATAGAGATCAATAGATTGCCTGCAAAATCAAAATGGAAAAAGAATAGCAATCAAAATGAGAAGCAGCATTAGCAATGCACCAATTGTCAGGGGCACATCACAGTCTCCTTTCCTATGTGTATTGTAACAGTTTAACAACAACTTGAACATCTACAAAGAAGCAGCAATAGTTCTGGTTGAGGATAAATGTGATCTTATTATAAAAATTAAAATTTTGAAATAAATTAAATTTCAAAGACAATATTCCAAGACTTGATGTCAAAATTATAGGTTACCGTAGCTTTCAGGTTAACAATTAAGTATTAATAACATACTCAACATCAAATGAAACAAGCATCTTGAGTCAGGACAAGGTGAGATCTATTCCACCACTCAACTCCATGCTTTGCAACTTTGGTCAGTCCGTCAAATAGGATATTCTGCAATTTCCATCCCCGTAGAAAGCTTACTAATACCAGTGAGTATTCATCTTAATGGCTCCTAGGTCCTTGAATGGCCTAATGGATCGTTAAATATAAAGATTAATGTCCCCAAGGGGACGCTCCAATGGTTCAAGGTTCACATCTCCAGAGTGGAGATCCTAGTTATATGTATATAGCCTATAAAAAGGTGCACAGATCAATTCCTCTTTTTGCATCAAGGCAAGGACAAGTAACATGAAACTTTTACTTGAACAGCTAATTGGAGCTAATCAAGGCATATTTTCCAAACATTCACTATCAAGACAAAAAACATCAAAATGACAGAAATCTTTAGGTACTGATATCTGACTTAAATCTGACCAAGGAGGAGTGAACATAGAACTTGCAAATTGAAACAGAGCAAAAAATCAAAATTGAGTACCTGTAACTCTGGGGCCACGAAGGAACATAAGAACCTGGTTTGTTCTGTATCTGGTTTTCTGCAGAATAATCAGAGCAATCCGATACATTTCCTTCTTCCCCCTTCTCGTGACCATCATCATCCTCGTCGCTCTCAATATAAAAGCTCTGCTCAGACACCGAGTTCTTCATCCTCCCAGTATGCTGCAAAAATAGCAAATTCCCAGTATTGTCACCCCCAAATAGCTCAAAACTAATAGATTCTCAGCAGAAATTGATTAATGCACTTGAGGAGTAACCATCCAGAACGCTAAAAACTGTCAAAAAATTATAGCACGTCGCTAGAATTGATTGAAATGGAACCCCAAATCTAGCCAAACACCAAATTGTGCCACCAAATCGACGGGAAAAAACAATGCAGAGAACAAATTTGATTGATCTGCAGATTTGATGGCGTAAATTAAACTATTCAAAGTGGATCAAATCTCCGGACGGTCGGAGAAGAAAGGACACACACAACACTCGAAAACACAAACCTTCCTTCGCTCAAGTTAAAGCGCGAGTTTCTCGCGCAAACGCAGTACAAGCACAGCTGTACATACAGACTCTGAGCAGCCGCCATAGCTAGAGCTCGACGCCATTGCAAGAGTAGCTTGAAATAGTACAGAGAGAGAGGGAGAGAGTACCTATTGGTCCGAGAAAAAGGAGCTCAGCTTTTTTCCTGGAAAGCTCGAGATTCGAACCAGGACGAGACCGGAGAGAAAATCGATGATGGCTATGGCTTCTCTGCTCCAGCTGTTAGGTTTCTCTCTCCTCCACTTCACTCTCTGCTTCTCTGTTGGTATTTATACACATTCACGAGAACCGACCTTTCTGCCATTTTTGGTTGATCCAATAGAATCACGACTCTAATGCTACGCGCCGTCAAAATAAACCGGACGTTAAGCCGGTCGAATCAAATAGTGACCTCACTGATAATGCATTTAAATGCTGCAACGAACTCTTGATACTTTTATTTTTGGCATCTAGTAGAGTAGGAATCAGCGGAGTTAATTGAGTTTTAATATGGGGTTAATTTGATTATTATGCAAATGTGAGTACCAAATCAAATTTTGTCTCCTTGTAAATAATTCTGATTAGCTATTATTATTCTTCAAACCATTAGATCTTTGTCATTATATTTTTTAATCAAACAAATAAATCTTTGTAATTATATAATTGATTCTTGATCACTTAGATTTTGATCGTATTTTATGTAAATTTTTAATATTTTATACTCCAAACCTAAATTATCATATTATAATTTAATTTAATGTCACGTGAATTTAAGAATAAGTTGAATATAACATATCAAACTTCGCGTAAGAAACGACACAACACATAACTAAAAAGTCCACTCTCGACTCTTATCTTTCAAACGCAAAATCTTGTCCTATATGTGGAAAATATTTCACCATAACATCAATTTTCATGTACAAAAGTTGCATAAAATAATTACATCCATAGATAAATTCAAACACAATTATTCGACATAGTTTGTACCACATTTTGGTTCTGCATACAAGGAAAAGAACTGTCACATGTTTTTGATCCCCTGTTTCACCTGAAAAAAAACAAAACGAAATGTGGATAAGCTTTCAATCACAGTTCCTTGGACAAACTTGGTTTTAGATCTACACCTAATCATGCATGACACATCATATATAATATAACAAACAAAACAGTTTATCTAACTCAACATGATCAATGACTACATTTTACGTCTTCTCATGTTTATCCTTATTAGAAAACATGGTAGTGATTATCAGTAATATTCGAATAAGTATAAACAAAGCAAAAAAAAAGAACAGTACATTGAGTTTCATTTCCTATGAAGTAAGATAAGAGTTGTTATGTAAACATCACACCAACTAGTTAATTAAACTCAACTGGCACCTACAGGCAAAGTATCAGATTTGATTCATATAAAATAAGCAACTAGATAAAGACAATCATGTTTATCATACTGAAGCCGCCCGTACGTAAGAAGTCTGAAAGCAGATGATAATAAAATATGACCACTTGGAAGCTATAATGCAAGTAGGCAAGTAATTTTCAGTTTCAGCTTTACAGTTTGTCCATTCCTAGTGACTTTGACTTCCATGCATTGTGGATATGCACTCTAATAGTGAACTTTCAACTTTTATAAAAAGTAAGTCAATTTCTAGTGCAATCCAGAACCAAACCTTCTTCCAGGTCACTCGTGAAACTATAGAATACTGTTAAAAAGAGCTACACGTAACACATTATAACCATCCCACATATATAATCTTTTTTATGTTTGTAGAATCTAACAATATTCTAAAATGTTTTCAAGCTGAATCTTATTGATCATGTCACTGGACCCTAGTTTAGTATCTTATCCTGCACCAACCAGTATGCATTCCACCTGTAAATCACAATTCATTGCCTAAGCAATGGGAGTCCAAAGTATGTTCTCTAAAGTTTAAACATGATATCACTGCACTCTAAACTGTAATCATAAAATAATAGCAACCAGTGACCTACCAGCCAATCATTCAAGCCTAGGATACGAGACGTCTCATTCAACACATATATAATCATTAGAATCTAGAACTAATGAGTCACCATAATCAATTGAGATATAGAATTTGGGTGCATATTAGATAGACAATAGATTATCAGTTCGCATTAGTCACAATGCCTAGCATGTGTTTTACTATACATTTAAACTGCAAGTAAAACTCGATTATTTATAATGTCAATGTGTTACACAGATAAAGTTTAATGCACAATATAGACAAACCAAGTTCTTTCATGGATTGTGAGATCTGACACTCTTATATGGCAAAAAAAAACATTATGAACTATTTCATTTTCTCAACAGCTAATACCATGTCGTGAGAAGAAAAAATGTGATTTTCCTACCTAAAGCTAACTCGGAGCCTTCCAAAAAGAGATGTAGTTGATGCTCGTCCGTTGCTCCTTTTCATGAAACACCCTTCAGAATTTAAGGATAAAGTTGAAACAGCTGAGAGATGCTGAGAGAGAAAGATTTCAGCTACTACGTATAGTGGGGAAGTTCGTTCCGTCATTCAGATGGCTTACTGCTGTGGGGAACAACCAACTCAGCATGTTTGGACCTAAAACCTGATACAAGGGTATATAGTTGATCAAGCTAACGTGTAACAAAATCTGGCGATTTCAAAACAAATAAAACACTATTGGATATATACACCCCACAAATTGCAGACAAGTATGTTCATGTGTGCATGTGCAAAGAGACAGCTGGAAGGTAGGAGGATCTACCGAAGTAATATTCTTGTAGACACCAAGGTTGAAAGGATGACGATAGCTCTGCCCGGATTTCCTAGCCAGCCATGCTGCCCTTTTCCCCTCATAGTACTGATAAAAGAGCCATATTCATATCCCTTAATAACTACATGAAGAAAATACAACCTCAGTATACATCCAATATTGAAAGTCACAACCTACCTCTATGGTTGTTGTATTATGAGCCATGAGGTAGATATGCCACCCCAAAAGACTTCCAAGAGTTAAGCTCAAGGAGACCATCATTACACCAAAAGAAACCTGAAAACAAAATATGGCTATCAATATCTTTTGGAACCTTTTGATATTTTTTCAAATAACTCTATTAAAATGTGAAAGCAAACAAAACGGGAAGAATCAATGAACCAAGAATGGGGGATCTTAGTGTATTTTTCTTAACTTGTGTTGGTAATAATCATATGAAAGTTTAACAGCACAAGTAAACAGCAGTCAGTTAATGGCTTAGCTGACTTACATAAAAAAATTTAAGGGGGCCTCTTCCATCGAAATCCCAGTCCTTACGCAAAGTACAGATTATAATCATGCTCTGCAAAGACCCTCCATCAGAATTTGATGCAACATTTCAAAACAAAATATGAGGGACGAACCGTATTGGACATACCGTAGAATAAATGCTTGACAAAGTTGCATACACAGTGAATATGAAAAATGCTTTATAGTTATAATAACCAACACAGTTGTTTATCCATACACAGTGATGATCCTGCATCCAATTTAGTCAAAAGGAAATCATAAATAATTAATTCAATGGTCATGAAGTACATGAACAAATTAAAAATCCACATGAAACATAACCTACCATCCTCAAGACACACCTTTTGCAAGCCCTGCAATGATGAGCCCTTGGAGGTTTGTATTTTGAACACTTGTCACAATGCTTCATTTGCATATTCTGTCAGAAATAACGCGCTGAGAATCAAAACCACTGGTATGGAGTAAGTAATGTAACAGTTTCTTCTCAGTTAACTACACACAATATTCTTCATAAAATGTTATATGGAGAGCTATAAGCGTCAATAATACTACACGATTAAATAATCCACATAATAATCAATTTTGATGAAAACTAGAGTCATTATAATGTATTTACTGTGGTTATGCAAGTACAAAACACTCGTGTGTTTGTGTTATACAAATTAGCTACTATAAAAACTCCTTTTCTAGTATTTGACAAGAAAATTAGTATTTCTTTTGTTTCCAAAGGAAATTAAAAAAAAACATCAAACAAACTAATAAGACATTCAAGGAAGTCGTATGGGATGCCGAATTTCTCCACTTCCAGTAGAACCCAGGTGTCAGATAAACTTGGGCAGAATAGTAACCTCAAAAGGTGATTTTGGTCATGACTACGAGGGATTGCCTTAAATTTATCAGTTTAGTATGTACTATTTTACAGTCAGGCTTTCCCATCACATTGTTCTATGACCAATGATCAGTCTATCTCAGGCCATATCCGGTGCACTAAAATCAAGTCTAGTATGGAATTGCAGTTTCAACAAAACTACGACTCCACTCCCACAATTGTTTGACCACCTGGAGGGATAGCATGGAATTATCTTTCTATTTCTACTCCCAGCAAGTACTGTACAGGTGCCTGTCTATCATGAGATGTAGCTATATATTACAAATGCACCATTACAAAGATTCTTGCCATTGGGCGATATCAGTCCAAATGAAGGTCCACTTGATTAGGGCCTCGCTAATAAGCGAGTCTCATCTAACAGTGTACTTGAATTTTAACTGCTGAATTTTCCAGTTAAAAAATAGGTGCACATAAGGGAGTAGCCACACTAAAGTTCTCCGGTGGTAGCCTTGCCTATGGAGTGAAGTATTCTTCTCTTATGCTAGGCCTTGATCATGATAACAAGTTTAGTGAGTGCCAGAACAATGGGTGACTCTTCGAGACAGTTGGACCAAGAGGAAGGACCATGGTTCATTGATAGTCCATGATGTGGCTGTCCGCATAGCCAAGGAATCAACCCACAAACAGGAATTCTAAGAAATCTTGTGACTTTGAATTTCGGAATGAAATTGGTAGCAGGAGGGACATGGCAAACCCACTGTTACTTGTTTCACGAACTCGCTGTTTTGACCACAATATCTGTAACAAATTGTCTATGCCTAGTTTTGCAGTTTGATGCTCAATCAAACTGTATATCATGGACATGATCAGAACTCTATCTCATTCCCTATCACATATATTATCAGCAATCCTAACTTATGTCATAGATCAGCATAAAACCAAACCGAAAACAAATCTATAGTTATGTATAATACATGCACTCAGCATTCCACAACTCTCTATGTACTCACAAAAATACACATCTCTGTGAACTAATGAACATGTTGCCTCCACTTCTCATAAAACCCATAAATCTTCTTGATCACATCAATCACTCAGGATTCAGAGTTCCCCATAATCCTCAAAATTCCAATTTTAAGAAAACAAAAACAACAAATTAAACAGTAAAACTGAAAACCATTATTGGCATAAACAACTCACATTGTTCCGCGTCTCTCGATCAGAGCCCCCGTCTTCTTCAACATCCGGAACATAAGAAGGCGAAACATGACCTGGGTCGATGAAGATGCAAGCGAGGAAGGAGAAGAGAGATAGCACAGACAAGGAGGTGAAGATGTAAGTGTTCAATGTGCCTGGTGAGCTCTGCAACCCAACCCAATCTTCGATGAAGACATGAACAGTGATGTAATAGACGAAACCCATCAACCAGAGCACTGAGAAAACTGGGATCGACACAAATCTCAGGTACTTCATCCCTGGTTTCGGGATCGGCGACTCGATCGATCGCAGAGCTCAAAACCTTCTTCGATTTCTAGCTGCAACCCGAAGTCGATTTCGATTTTCCGTCATTTTCTTTTTGGTTATTTTATATATATTTGGGTTAATAATGATTAATGGGCTTAGAATGGACCTTCTCATGACAGTGTTCTGAGTTTAGTACTAATTGGGCCTCCACTTCAGTTAGGCCTTTCAATGGATCATTTAGCTGTCTTATCCAAGATCGGCCCTACAGATCAAGCCCAAAATGTATTACTTGATCACTTAATCAAATAACTTGACATATTAATATCAAATAGGTAGGAATAACAAAATTTTCTAAACTTGATAAAATTTGATATTTTCAATTCAATAAAAACAGAGTTGGGAGGTTACAAAATTCTCTCGTATCCGCCATATTGTCATACTCGGACAAACAAAATTTCATAAACCCGAAAAATACTTGACATCCCCGACTTATGAAAATATATTCTAGGATT
>JAYMTO010000376.1:0-12848 GCA_036898065.1 California macrophylla | reverse complement strand
TGAAAATAAAACAAAATTAGGTATATCTAATTTATTTAACTGAGGTGTGATTATGTGAAAATCAGAAAATCAGACATATAGCAGACTGAAATTATTGTACAATACAAGGGAATTAAATAAGTTCATCAGCTCAAGTGACCTATTCTTATTGATTTGATTTTAGCCATATACAAATAGGTCCATGGTTGCCAAATTCTGCGAATCAGATGAGATAGGTAGCAAACAATCCTTGTTACACTCACACGTTTAGAATCCAAACAAATAGGAATTCTAAAGAGTGATTAATTGAGTCTCGTAAATTATTCACCAAAATCTAAGGGGAGTCCAGAGCCCAAGTGGCTCTTCCCCTTGCAGCTGCTGCCTGAAGATCCATGGCTCGTTATGCGCTGACGAATTTATCCAATGCGAACGTATCCAAAGCTGAGAAGTCTTTGACAGCATCAAGCACGGCTCGTCCAAGTTTCACGGCATCCTCATTGTTTGGTGCCTGTAAGTGTGAATTTGGAAAGTGAACTAATCCTCATATCATATAAGGTGAATGGTTTAGTTAAAGAGGATTTTCTACCTCAATGTTAAGGGGGAGAACAGGATCGTGAAGTGAAAGCCTGA
Organism: California macrophylla; assembly: GCA_036898065.1. Lineage (NCBI taxonomy): Eukaryota > Viridiplantae > Streptophyta > Magnoliopsida > Geraniales > Geraniaceae > California > California macrophylla. The sequence continues at coordinate 12,239 of JAYMTO010000376.1, read as the reverse complement.
GAAGGAACCAACCCCCGAAGCCAGAAACTCGAACCTGTTCACGATCAAGTAAGAAAATGTGAATGGGAACAATAATAATGAAATTTGTTCAACTTACCCCTTCGTGGTTTACAGGGGCTTTCTGAAGCTTCGGGTCTGCATCTACGTAGTTCTCCAAGTGTTTCAATACTGCTTCTCCATAGTCCCGGAATGATCTGCAAGTGAAAACTCTTATTTTATCGATAACTTCCTCGAGAAAATGGATACGAGGCAGCAGAAACAATATACTGGGCGTACCCTCCTTTGAGATCTGGATGACTCTGATTGATCTTAAATCTCAATTCAACAGCAACAGCTGGTTCCTCGAGACCATCCAACAGATCAGTCAAAACCTTGCTGCCACCCCCTGCACCAGCAGCTCTAGCCGAAGCTAGTTTATTCAAAACTTTTACCTGCAGCCAATGCTCTATATATATGAGAACGTGAACAGAAAAAGGTAGCCCTTTACACATTGGAGGAAACATAGACCTGCAACCATCGTTTCACTATTTAATCTAGCATACTACGAGAGATTACACCTTCATATTACGTAAAAAGCCTACCATTGTATATGCACCATCATCGAGCCAATGGTTCTCCTTTAGAGCTCCATGGCCACTGGTTTCAATAGCCAGATGCGACTCTTCACCAACAGAGTTCTGTCAATAAGAATTAGAAGAAAACAAATACCTTATTACTCAGCTATTAGAAGAAAACATTTTGATTTCATATTCACAATCTTATTACTCAGCTCTAACTTATTAGCCATAACAAGATGACTGCTGGCGGCATGGCTCAAAACAAATACCAGGACCACTTTTCTGATCATTGACCAAGGCATTTACAATTTTATGAGCACGGATCCTCAGTTTTCCTTAGTGATTTCTCTCCTATGGATGTCTCACATAAGAAAATAAAAAGAAAAAAATGGAAAATTAATCATTACCAAACGAATAGCTTCATCAATGACATTTTTGTAGCCTCTTTTGAACCGATGATGCTTACCTCCTACAAGACATGCAATAGTGTGTTTAACACAAAGTATGGAAGACAAGTATGATACTGATGATGTTATCTTGCATACCTAGTTTTTTTTCAATAAATACCGTCAGCCCATCTGAAGTTACACTGTCCGTAACTATAGTAGTTCCTGGATGCTGCAGGAAAGAATAACAGCCAAGCAGGAAAAAAACGAGATAGCATTCAAGAAAAAGTCAAATCAAAACAGCCACTATTGAGATGAGACAGCCTAAAATTAGGAATAGATGAAGCATATATAACCAAATAATCTTACCTCCTCAAGAACAATTGCAGACATTAAGGCAATTAGACGATTCCGGTTGAATTCACGACCAGAAGAATCAACAGCAGCAGATCTAGGAAAAGATCCCACTCAGACAACGTAATGTATCAATTACATACTATACGTGCACAAATAAAAGTAAAAACCATTACCTGTCAACATCTGTATCAAAGATGATCCCTAGATCAGCCTTGTTATCAAGGACTGCCTGGATGATGGCTTTCATTGCAACCTTGTCCTCCGGGTTGGGAATATGATTTGGAAACAAACCTGATCCAAGAATATATCATAAGAATAAAAATATGGATACTCAGCCTATACATTCCAGATCTAAATATGTACCGTCAGGCTCCAAGAACTGACTGCCAGACGTGATAGCACCCAGAGGTTCAAGCACTTTTGCCTGATTAACCATGGAAATAAAAACTTGTAATCAAATAAGAACAAACAAGTTGCAACATGCTAAATTCAAAGAAGAAATCATCTAAGGCTTAAAGGTAATGCTTCCGGTTAGATAAAATTGTTTACAATCCTGAAAAGTGATAACATTATCTAACATTCTGAAGGTCCTGCAAACGACACCACTACTGGTGAGACTTATTAATCTGTTAATCTACAATAAGACCCATTCAGATTCAATGCATCCAATGTGATTATCTATGGCTCTGAATGAATTTCATTCTTATTTATATTTCTTACTTCTCCTTTTATTCTTAACACAAGACAAAGATGGGCCTCACCCTCTGCTTTTACATAGAGTTCATCATGTTACGTGGTGTAGAGTGTGCATATGATAGACCAGAAATAAAACAGTATTCCAGCAAAAGAAATTTTCAATAGAGGCGAACAGATAAAACTTACTGCAAAAAAGCCTCCTGCTCCATTCCCTGCATCAACAACTATATGGAACCCCTCCAATGGCTTTTCTGTAATAAACATGACAGGCAAAGATCAGCAACACATCAGAGGACAACCAAAGAAAATTTTCTAGAAAAAAATGCTAGAAGATGGGAAAATAGTGACAACAATATCAACAACTTTAGATATGAAGGATTTATGAATGCTGGATAGAGATTCTTCTGTAACATTTTCCTTAAGTAGACTAGACATTCAGGTATATATACACAGTTACGATTTTGAGTACACATTAGAAAAAGCTATTACCAATGTTTCCTGCAGCTTTGCGGACAGCCTTAACAAGTTCAGAGGTATAAACACTCATGTAATCAACTCTCTTTACTGATGCAGAAGATTTTTCTGAATTCTTTAAACCCTCAGCTGAAAATTTACTGTATATATCTGCAGCACGCTCCAAGATATCTTTAATGTCAGGTTTCCCTAGCCCTCCAGCACTTGTAAAGAATTTAAACCCATTCCTATTATAGGGAAGATGACTAGCTGATTGCAGAACAAAAGAAGACAATCTCATTAGTTCAAAGCAATCTTTCAAAAAAAGAATACACAAAGGAAATTCACATCCAGTTTAGGTAGTGTCTCACGAATAGAAAGAGATTAAGAAATTGTAACAAAGAGCTTCTTCCTCAATTTCCACTTTATCTCAACTTTTCAATCAATATTACCTCATGAATCTCACTAAATACCAATTTTTCCCCAGTGCAGAATGTTATGGGTATTAGGCAGGTTATTTCTGAAAATCCAGCGCTATCAGGATGATATTGAAAACGATATTTATATTCTTGAAAGGTATTAAATTATAACTACTGAAAAATAATAACTGAGCTTCAAGTATATATCTAATCACTCCACTAAGAATTTTGACCAAGTATATATCTAATCACAGACAAACATTATAATCATTCTGCAAAACCTTCCGATCACTTGATTCCCTTTAAGGTAAGGCCATTTTGATATCTTGCAATCCAACAGAGGAATAACATGGGCAAACTACCTGTTATCATAATGGCTCCATCAACTGGACAGAGAAATGCCTCATCTTCAGTAAGTGTGCTGTTAAACATTGCTGGTGTAGATGCCAATCTACAAAAAAAAAAGTGAACATGGCAAAACATGACATGTTACAAGCAGTCACAAGAAGAGTAAAGGAAATGTATTGCCAACAGTGTCTGCATCACATTAGCATGCAAGAAAAGAATTATATTTCTGTCTTGACAGATATAGAAGGTATAATACACATGCCAGAGGAGTATCCAATGATGACTAGCATCACTATAGCACCCTGAAAATGTGCTGGTCCTTGTTGAGGAGTGTGTAAAAAAGCATAGCCCAGAGTAACTTAGGACGTATAAGATAATATATCGTCTTGATTACTTAAGCTGCTTAAGTGAAGCAACAACAATGACTTTTGAGACACAAGGTAGATATGAACTAATTGATACCTAACCAAGACACACAGAAGCCTCAATAGGGGAAAGGTTCAAACATGAGGACATGGCTTCCTAATACTGTTTTGGTGTAAACATCAACCCCTGGAGACTTTAGTATTGTTCGTAAACTGAATATGAATGAAGATTTTGTGTCACCTGGACGAAGCACAATTTCTCTGGGTCAAACAGCCGATGGGTTTGATTCAGAACAAGTTAATCTATTATACATTACTTATCTTGCTTGAAATGATTCACAAATAATGGACTAGTCGTGAGTTGTAAATGTGGATTTGTTTTGGTAAACTGAAAAGAATCTAAAGTACTAAATGCATACTAATACTCATAAAAAAAAATATTAATTCACCCTACCCGTATTGAACAACATCAAGGCCAGCGCCAGCTATTCCCCTAGAAACTGCATCCTGCAAGTTTAGTAATCAGATTTTCAGTAACTAAGGAGAATCATATATGGTAGAACTCCTTTCACATATGTCCTCAAGTGGAGGAGATAGCAATATAGCATTCTTCTTGAAGTGCCAATTTTATATCTTTTGCATGGCCTTGTGGCAAAGGTCAGCCATGGAATGGACAGACCAAAGACACTAAGGTTAGACAGCATCAAATTCTACAGAGCCAAACAAGACAAGACAAGTTAACATTAAGCAATAAAATTTGATGCTTCACTTATTTTCAGTTGTCATTATATTACTTCTGTAATAGTATTTCAACGTCTACGATCCATCCATAATTTTCTAAGCTGAGGAAAACCTCATCCTTGTGTCTTCCATGTTTTCATAATGTATGCTGTAACAGATTCAAGTTTACTAAGACATGGGAGGAAATTACCAGTAATGGCTGAGCAGATATCCGGGAATCATGGCCAACTGAAATTCGCAAACATTTAGTTTTATCAGCTTTTTTCTTTTCCACCAACCATGTGGCAAAGGCAGCAGCTATGGCTTCTGTAACTGGTTCAGTGAGGCTCACAGGTTCTCCCTCAACACCAGAAACAGCGACACCTCGAATATCACTATGGATGAACATCAGTATATAAGAGGTAATGCCTACTATATGCTTTAAAATAAGATGATTCTGATCTAATAAAATTTTGACAAAGTTTGCACAGATACTTTAAAGAATTGATTTAGCATAACAAAAGGTATGGATTGGATAACTCTAAGACAAAGTAACTCATACAAACTAAGAAAAAAGCCAGATAATGCTAAGCAAGTTTTAAATTCAAGCATATATTGTGTGCAAAATAACATACCTCCCATTTTGAAGTTTGAGAAAATCAACCTTGTCAAGAGATGGTATTGCAGCAGTGAATGAAGCAGCTACAAGAAAATCCATAATGAAAATCCATATGTTAAAAATGAAAATAAATGTCTGTAATAGACTAGATTGCGGCAGGTTATAATGGACATCATATTATGTACCGAGGTACAAATAGATCGAGAAAAAACCCAACACATACAAAATGAACAAAATTTGACACATGATTGAAATAGAGGAGAACAAATACTTTTCTGAAAGGTGATTATAATGTTATTGTTGCATTTGATATAGACCTTAATAGTGAGAGTCTAGAACAGACCGTTGCAGTAAACAGTTCTTCTGTTAAAAAAACCACTCTTGTATTTTGGCATGTTATGCAATTGCATGGAAGAAATGCCACTCCATGCCGACTTCCCTCCTTGAAAAGGAAGCAAGTTGCACATATCAGGGGCACAACAGCCCCTTCGGTATTGGGTGCCGATCTGCATATTCTGTTGGTAACATTGTGGTACAAATACATTTTGGATAATCTTCCCTGATATAGCTGCATGAAAATTTGGAATTTTATCAGATTAAATGCTTACACAACTTAATTGTTATTTTAGAGCTTCTAACTTTATTAGATTGTATTATTTTTGTTGGAAAATATCTAAGGTTCTCATTCTTGGTCAAGCCAGATCCCGTATTTAATTTGAGTCTCTAAAATAGGTTTAGTTATGCTTAGATTGTTTTGTTGATAGGAGAACTCAATTCATTATCAAATATTTAGCCAACATTAGCATTTCGATGAGCTTATAGTCCCTGCATTTTCTGTCCCGGACCTTTCTTTATGTCTTGCATTTCCTTACTCAATGGAAAGAAAACATGTAGCACCAAGCGATGACATGTTAAAGAAGGAACCCAGTACCATAATAGACAAACCAATGTTTACACTGATGCATCCCGTATCCTTAAACCAATGTGACCTAATCGCTCCAGCAACAAAAACATTACTCAAATTCGTAGTTGTCTACTTACATTTAATTTTACAAATAAGAGATTCTGCTGGGCTTTCTCAGAATTTCAGAAGCAGATCATTCAATCAAGACAAGTAAAGCTCAGTTATCTAGAAGAGTTGGAAAAACCATTTACCAAGTAGTAAAAAGAACCTCCAACTATTTCCTATCATCAATCTAAATTTTATTGGGTTTTCGACTTCTACACCAAAACTCTGAGTAATCTAACCATGAACCCTTAGTTTATTGTCTTTCCAATCCTCATTTCATAAAACAAACATACTAATGCAAGAATCATAAAAATTATGTAGACAGAGCTCTTCCGAGAATATGGTCTCCCAAGTCCCAAGAGAGCACTAAAGAAAACTGGAATCACTACCATAGTGGCACAGGTCATTTTTCATGATGGGTCATCAATCAGCCTCTGAAGATTAGCAACCATTGCAATGTGAACCAAACTACCAGTAAAAATCATAGAAAATCAAAATGGGAAACTTTCACGAGAAATTCATAGATGGGTCTCAATCATAATCACATAGAATTAACCAAATCATTAAAATCATAGACTCTTCTCTCCATTGGACCAATAGGACTGTTATGTTCATTACTAAACTTGTTGAAAAGATAAAATAAAATCAAGGCATGTCTTTTTTATGAGGTTGAGGATGGATTTGGATGCAAGCAAATGGGTTAGCCACCAATCAAAACACAGAGCTCACTACTCAACTGAACTGGAGCATAACAATAGGACTGTACAAACGATAGAAACTGCAACTAAAAATCAACATTTTTTTCATGATTAAGAGCTCACACAAAACCACAATTAATTGCTCAAAAATTAACGAAAACAAAATGATATTGCAAAATTCACCTGCCATTGGGTGCTCAAATTTGTGACTTGTTCTTGGACGATTGACGAGAGATATAGTGTGTATGTTAGTGACGGAGAAACAGAGGAGATGAGATAGAGCTCAACAAGAACAGATCGACGTTTCTCGATTTTGCACTTCTGGAGAAACGGAAGGTTAGGTGATGTTATTGCTTTGGACCCTTTCGGAATTAAAAATACAATTATGCATACCATTTTATTATTTTTATAAAATATGTCAATTTAAACCAGAAGATTTATATTAAAATTTGTATTTTCTTCCCATCAAATTTGTTGAAATAATATATGTAACTTTTTAATTCAGTGAAGTAAATGGTGAAGTAAAATTAGTCAGAGAATATAAAAATTAAACTTACTTAAAAACTCAGATAGATAGTTAAATGTTCCAAAATTTGTTCTGTGTGAGACTATAACAAAGAGATTATTAGCACATATAATTTTCACAAAAATCCTGTGAAGAACATCTCTATTTATCTTGTTAGTATGAAGATATAGAATATGCCTTTTGTCCCTTCAAATGTAATGTATGGGATATGTAACATGTGGTAATGCATTTTCTGGAGTTTGTGAGAGAGAAGTTGCTTTGTTATTTTCCTGCAAAAACAAAAGCCTGAGAATTATAGCTAACTCTGTTCAGGTTTCATACAAAACCATAGCATCTTTATCAGTTCTGCTGCTTTGCCCTTAAAAGCACAGTAACATTTTATACACTTACACTCCATAGTTTCATAGCTCAGCTACAGCTACAACTAAACTAAACTAAACCACATTTTCATGGATACTGCACCAATGGCTTTGTCACGTGTTTTTTCTGACATTTTCCTACATAACCTCTTCTTTTACTCTAATGAAAATCTCATGATCATCGAAACCTGCACGAGAATTGCAAAGTATAGATTCATAAAGATCAATACTGTTGAAAGAGTGCTTGGTTTTGTTTTCTTTTTTGTTAACAAGAAATTGTGTTTACCTGTACCAAGGTCTTCAGAGTTGTCATCTGTAGGTCCTAAACACCCTGTATTGGCTGAGGGCACTTGAAGTGTCGTCCAGTCTGAGCTACCATAGTCCTCCATATATGAATCAATGGGTTTGATCCAATCTTCAACAATGCTCATGTTCTCGAATGACATGGGGTCTAAACGATCCTGTTTGGTGTTCTTACCAACCCTGTAAGCAAATAGATTACCAAAGATTTAATCATCAAACTGATTGCTTGGTGAACATATTTAGTATGTATTATTTTTCTACTTACATTTGTTTCAGTCGCATATTGTACTGAACGAAGACAAGGTCACTAAGTCGTCGACGCTCAATTGAGTTCATTGTGGCATGTAGTTTTTCGAAAGGAATCTGATTTTGCTTACTTACGAAAGAACTGCAGGTTTGACTGAGAATGCGGATAGCCAATCGAGATAAATTCGGGCAACCCCCTCCATATGTTTCCCACCATTCAACTATGGGAAAAAATACAGTGAAAAGTCAGTTGATTATAAACTCAACGGATATAAGAATTGTTGCGCAAAATATAATGACCAAGATGTGCATTTTCCATATCCAATGCAGATGCAAGACATGTAAGTGTATTTGATCTACAGCATATTGGTAACAACAAATATGTCTAAGTTTAACAGATCAGTAAATTTTATATCCACCCAATATCACAGAGGCGAAGGTCGGAGAACTCTGATTATAGATATATGACATTAGTCCGCTAATAAGACAAGGTTAACAATCTAATCTCCAAAGGGTTTCTAAATGGTTCGTATAATATGGGTTATAGGTAATCAAGCATCCTATCCAATTTACCATGTGTCCATATGCAATGACAAAGCATTGGGGATGCTCTAAAGGCCTAACATATAGAGTATTAATATTCCTTAAGACTACAAGTAATTACCTAAGGCTGGGTTTGGATAGTTTAATGTGGGAATGAGAATGGGAATCACCTCCTGTTTTGTGTGTGAATGAGCAGAGATGTGAATTTTGTTTTCTCTATATCCATCCTCATTCCCTCACACCAACCTTTTAAGGATTGGGGAATGGGGATGAGAATCAAAATGAGACTAATTATATACAAATTAAGGTGATTCTCACTCTCAAACCCTTCTCCAAATGCAGTCCTAAATAGGTTAAATAAAGAAGGAACCTTGGAGATTATAGCTCAGGCAATAACAACCATTCCATCGGAAAGACTCACCAGGAAGTAGAGAGTCTCTAGCTCTAATTGCCAATTTCCTCCCGAAATCTCCTGCAGCATTCTTGTACAAGTTCATCTCTTTCATGATTTTATCTTGAACATTTACGTCAGGAACCAATCTTTCTATGCAATCAAACATCCCTGATTGGATCCTACTTCGAACATCTCCTTCAATGCTATAGAAGATCTTTGGGTTAAGATAGAAGCCTGCAGCATGAAGAGGATGATTCCATTGTTGTTCCCACCTCTGGTCGACGATATTCCAGTATACCATATAATCTTCCCTCTTCATAAGTTTTTTCTTAATAGTTTCTTTTGCACGATACATTCCTGCATAAACATAGCCCATTGCAGGTTTCTTCTCACTATTAACCATTTTCAAGACTTGCAAGAGTGGAGATGTTAAGTGGATTATGAGGGAGCATGAGGACCAAAATGACTCATTATTTACGAAATCTGACATTGCTATTCCCCCGAGTTCCTTTGAGCATGGGCAGTCTAACCACTCCTGTGAAGTAAACACTGTGTGTAAACTTTGCTCAAGATCAACTAGTCGCTTCAGCGTTGTAAAACTTGTACTGGTACGAGTAACACCGGGTACTACAATGTCAATACCGGAAGTATATCTTCTCATCATGTTCAAAACAGCACTACTGTTGTAGATAAATCTCGTGATGAACTTTGCCTGTTCAATTCTTTCATTGATCCACTCAAGTTTTGCAAAATCCTCAAGGATCAATTCTATGCAATGGGCTCCGCAAGGAGCCAAATAAAGAGTAGGGTAAGTATCAGTCACCCTTTTCCCGAAAGTGTATTGTTCTTCACCTTCCATAATCACTTGCACAACATGGCTAACTCCGACTTCTTCAACTACTTGCCCAAGTAATGTGTATAGATCGTCGATGGAATGTATAGCGTTGGATGCATCCACAGATCTCAAAAACATTGTTCCTTCCGGACAGTAGACCAGAAAATTTAGCAACTTTCTACCTGCTTCTGTATTCCACTGCTCAACCAAAATAGAACAGCCAGTTCTTCTCCATATCACCCTGAACTTCTCAATTTCTTTCTTTTCTTCTTCCACTAAATTCTTCAATATACAACCCCAACTGTCGCGAGATGAGGGTGCTAAAAACCCTAATCCTCCTGAGATAATTGCATCGATCATTGGTTGGAAATAAACTGAGTTAACAGCATTAAGTGGGGCTCCAATATCATATAAGAACTTCCCAATTGCCATAGAGATTTGGTCCTTGACCACCTTTTTCACCCCAAATGCAGTACTGTACTCGATATGACAAGAGTTAATATCCCTCCCTCTCTTCCTTCTATCCTCACTCTCATCACTCATTCTTTCTTCTTGACTTACTGTAATGCCCGAATTAGGATAATGAAGCGTAATAGGAACTCTAACCAAATGGTTTTCAGTGCCCAAACCACATTGATTAAAAAATGTGTCAATCTCACCAAATGGCAGGCCATCTTTCGCATTAGACTGATGGGAAAATGTGTCTATCTCACCTGGAGGCTGGCTAATATTAGAATTCCCTTCTGCACTTCTTTTTCCCTTCCTCAAAGCACATTGATCAAGAAATGTGTCTATCTGAACTGAAGGCAGAACATTTTTTCCATTAGACTGACTGGCCAATGTGTCTATTTCAGCAGGAGGATGGCTATCAATAGCATTCCCTTGCACATTTCTTTTTCCCTTCCTGTTTCTCACTACAGACTGACCTAAACTTTGTTGCATCAACATACGAACTTCAATAGGGACTTGGGCACAAATAGCGCCATTGCCCTTTCGGCATGCGAGATGCTCTTTCATCCTGCGTATACCCCCGCCCTTGGTCATTTTGCCACAATATAGACACTTCAAGAGTACCCGTTCCCCGTCTTTGAACATTTGACAGTGCTTCCATGCTGGGTCCTGCTTTTGTGGTGTGATTTGCACAGGTTGAGGACTCACAGACATCTTCAAATAACCTAAAGAAATCATCACAGACATGTTAAACAATGTACTACACCAAAGCACTTGTCTCTTCAAAGTTGAAATAAAAGATCAATTGATATACTTCACATCGCATTCAGGATTTAGATGGCACCCAATTATTTCAACTCAAAATCTCCTACAACAAAAAGGAAATGTCTTGTCTTTGAACACAAATAATAATAATAACAATAACCAAAATTCAGCACAGAATCATGGGCAAGTTCTGATATGATCCCTGCTGGGTACAAAATCTCTAATTCAGATGATGAATTGGTTGGCAATTGAGATCAACAATTTTGTATTAACATTCACATTCACATTCAATACATATATTTGTACAAGATGAATAAAAAAACTGAAGCAAAATAAATGCGAATATGCAATTCAAAGCATAAAAGAGGAGAAACTCACAAGAAGGTTCCCCGGAGAGGATTCTGGCTTTGGTCAGTTGGATTGTCCGACCGGACGGACCAGATATTGGTTCAGGTGAGGTCAAGTTTTGGGCGAGAGCCGGCTAGGGTTTCAAGTTTTGTAAGTAAGAGATAAAAGAGAAACAGAAAGCCGGGCCGGATGTTTGGAGTATGAACCGGGGCTGATTTTACTCTCCTCTGGCTCTTTGGGGATTGAATACGTTTGGTGCTACGAGTCCTCAAGGATGTGTGGCTTTGATTTTGTAAATTACATATCAACAATTCAAACTCTTGATTAATTAGACAAATAAGTTTTTATTAATTTTATAATTATTTTAAGAGATAATTACACTCATTTATACTTAACTTATCACGTTTTTCATCTATATACAACTAAGAATTTTTTTGACTTCACAGTTATCTTAAGTTTTAAATTTTATCACCGTCAATGTTTAAGTTTTATTTTGGATGGAAATATAGACCATGTGCATCTCACATGTTTGACAAGAAAAACGAAATACCAAAAACACCCCTGACCCTAAAATTAACTCAAATCTAACACTAACCGACTCAAACCTACTTTCTCTCTCACATCTTTCTTTACCTCTCTCCCATATTCCTACCTCCCTAACTTTTAGTGTCGATGTCATACGAGATTCTGTCAACCATTCGCCTTTCACTTTATTCATCTTTTCTTCTTCACATTTTCAGCGGCGGTTCCAAAAGGAGACAGTTGCACGCGTCGTCCAGCGAAGGTCGAAAGAGCAAGCTTTACTGAGACGAGAATGACTGGTTGGTAACAAAGGCGTAGAAG
>JAYMTO010000375.1:0-12852 GCA_036898065.1 California macrophylla | reverse complement strand
CCCCCAGGTATGCAAGAACTCGGGGGGCCACGCCAAAGGGAGATGTTTTCAGCTTTGGCGTCGTGCTTCTCCAGTTGGTAACAGGCGAGAAACCTACTCGTGTGGCTAAAGCTCCCGAAAGCTTCAAGGGAAGCCTGGTGGAATGGATTACGCAGATGCCAAGCAACTCTGAACTCAAAGATGCAACACACAAATGCTTGATTGGGAAGGGCGTTGACGGGGAGCTTTTCCAGGTTCTGAAAGTAGTCTGTAACTGTGTAAAGCCTAGCGCTCCCAAGGAGAGGCCGACCATGTTTGAAGTGTACCAGCTTCTGAGAGGAATCAGCGAGCAATACAACTTCACAGAAGACGTGATCTTGATACCGTCTGACACGGGAGAAGCGGATCATATGGAGGAACTCATTGTTGCTCGACAAGTAAAGGGGACTAACTAACTGAGGTACTGCTTAATTCATATGTAATTAGTTACAGGTCTTTACGCATTGATCACTAGAAAGGTTCTCAGATGATTAAGCTACTGGTTTTGAATTTTCTATATCAAATGCACTTCGTATTCATATATCAAATGTATTTATTATTAGGAATATGTTTAATCTTTTCTGGTCACAAACCGTTTAGTTGACCCCCAAAACCATCGATCCACACGTTATCCATTATTGTTCTAGGTTTAGGTTTAATTGATATTTTGTAAATTATGGTTTTCTTTTTTGGGTTAGGAAAATTCACTTATTTATATTTGCGGTGATCTTATTTGTAATTCTGAAATAAAAAAATAAAGTTGTTATCTCCTCTGTTTATAGATATCTTAATATTTTTTATCAAAAAAAAGAAGATATATAAGATTTTTGTTTATGAATTTAAAATTTTACATTGAAACGCGTTTTTAACACAATTAAATCGTATTTTAACATAATATAAAAGCCCACCTGTCAACAAATTCATCCTTGTTTTTGTCCGAAGTCGGTTCACATTTAAGTGAAACCACGACATGCAATTATGCCACATCAACTTGTGAAAAGACCTAAATGGGCATGAAAGAGGAGCCATGCATGCAGTAAACGAGTAGGGTCAATATTGGAAAAGTAAAAAAATATGTCAACTTTCTGGAGCAACCACCCACCTTCTTCTTTCTCTGCTAATTAAATTCCATTTCCAGAACCAACCCAAAAGCTATATATTTTTCGCTCCAAATATATACAAATCCTCCATTTTTTTTTGTATTTGATTTGATCTTAACGCCCAAATCCCAGGAATTCAAAGCGACCCAATTGAGATTGTGGGTTCCATGGATTTGAATCCCACTTCCCCAGGAACCATTCCTGTGAATTCGACTCTTGTCCCTCCTTTCCAGAGCAATCCTCCGCCAGGCGGCGACATGAACCGAAAACCCTTCACGCTCTGGCCCGGAATGTTCCATTCTCCGGTGACCAACGCTCTGTGGGAAGCGAGGTCCAACATGTTCGATAGACTGCTCGATACACCCAGCGACGCTCCTCCGCAGAGCGAATTGCTCCTCAAAAACCCAGCTCACAGCCGTACAAAGATTCTCTACAACTTCTCTTCCGATTACGTTTTGAGAGAGCAGTATCGGGATCCGTGGAATGAGGTCAGAATTGGGAAATTGCTGGAGGACCTTGATGCTCTTGCTAGCGCCATTTCCTTCAAGGTCTTATGCCTATCTCTTGATGCCCGTGTGTGGGTTGTGCTTGAAAGTGATATATCTGAGTTGGGTTGTGATTGTTAATGGACATGGATTGGAGTTGGTGCAAAAATTCTATTGTTTATGTGTTGGTAATGCTTGAAAAATCAGTTTATCTGGATTGGGTTGTGATAGTTATCACATATGGAACTTGTTACTGGATATGAATATGTTTGGTACAAGAATTATAGTCGTGCTGTTTCTGGTAATTTTTTTTATTTTGATCTATAATAGGAATAGAATGATCCACAGTAGATTTTGACATTGCAGACTTAGACAAGGCTATTCAATTTCTATGATCTGAGCTATGTTAGACTTTTTGGGTCGTATCTTTCTTTCTGTTGCAAGTTTTGGTTCATCTTTCCGAGGGGTTACATAGTCCTTTCTTCACCCTGTTTTGCTATCTACACTTTTGCATCTGTTCATAGTTTTAGTCTGGTTTATGAGAGATCATTGCCTCTATATAATGATAGTCTTATGATGAATAAACTTTATGTGATTCTGAGAGCAATTATGCCTGAAGCTTCATGTTCAAGCTTGTTGAAATTGTTCTGAAGTTTCTGGGTCGGAGTAAGTTTAACACGGGTAATAATTTCTATCAGAGTGGTATGGAAAAAAACTATGTATGTTTGGAGAATGAATCGTACTTTGACATGCATATAATGACCATGTTCTGTATGTGCCCTCTGGCATTTCAAGGTAACGAGTACTGACTAATCCAAAACAGCCTTTGCAAAATCTGAGTAGTTGCCACATTTTGGAAACCCAGTCACTTGATCAATTTCTCTAGTTTAGTATTGTGGTATTCCAATGAGATTCATTTAATACTATATAGTCAACCCATGTCGGAATTTAATGAGATTTTATTTGGATTTTTGTGTTTGCCGTTGATTTAGTAATTCAATAGTTTGTTTGTGAACCAGCATTGTTACAATGACAATAGCATGACGAGGCCTCTCTTGCTGGTGACTGCTTCTGTAGACAAGATTGTCCTTAAGAAGCCAGTAAGTGTTGATGTTGATCTCAAAATGGGTGGTTCTGTCATATGGGTTGGCCGGTCCTCAATTGAAATCCAACTGGAAGTGACTCAGTGCACAAAGGGTAAACTAATCTGGAAGAACACTTATATCTTTATAGTACTTAATACTCTCATGTCCCCAAAAGTGCCCCATTTTCCTAAAACGAATATCCCATAATAAATGTGCCATTTCCATTTTAGTTAGTTAATTAGTTATGGATTACCAATGTTATCCCCCCATAGTCTTTGCCAATAGTCAAATGGGACACTTAATTTGGGACGGGAGGAGTTCCGTTTTTAAGGTTTTGCATGCATTCTTAATGCTGGAACTTTAACAGCTTGTATCTTGCAGATAGTTCTGATGCTTCAGAGTCTGTAGCTCTAGCAGCGAATTTCATATTCGTGGCCCGTGATTCCAAGACTGGTAAAGCTGCTCCAGTGAATCGACTCTCACCAGTTTCTGAAAAAGAGAAGTTGCTTTTTGAAGATGCAGAAGCTAGAAGTAAATTGAGGAAACAAAAGATAGGAGGAGGCAGAAAGGATTTGGAGAATGGAAGAGTTGATAGACTAAAAGAACTATTGGCTGAGGGACAAATATTCTGTGACATGCCAGCCTTGGCAGACAGAAACAGCATTCTTCTTAGGGATACTCACCTAGAAAATTCTTTGATTTGCCAGCCCCAGCAAAGGAACATCCATGGTCGGATCTTTGGTGGGTTTTTGATGCATCGAGCATTTGAATTAGCTTTTTCAACTGCTTATGCATTTGCCGGCTTGGTGCCTTACTTCATGGAAGTTGATCATGTTGATTTCTTAAGACCTGTGAGTTCATGCATATTTCTTCCTTTCCTTTCAACTCTCTCTCTCCCCAGATTAATCCTCTTTATGAAATGTGATTTGGTAATGCAGGTTGATGTCGGGGATTTCCTTCGATTCAAGTCATGTGTTCTGTACACACAACATCAGAACTCAGATAAGCCTCTAATAAATGTTGAAGTCATTGCTCATGTTACGCGGCCTGAGCTGAGATCTAGTGAGGTAAATGACCAGAAAGTATTCCCTTGTAACAAAGTGTCTAGTTAGTAATACTGATCAGGGGACAGCTATGGTTCTTGTCATTTTGTGATGGTTACATATTTTCTTATCTAATCCTGATCTGCTTCTGTGTACCTCGAGCAGGTATCAAATACATTCTACTTCACTTTTACAGCCCGTCCTGAGGGAAAGGCCACCAAAAATGGATTTAGGATTCTAAACGTGGTTCCAGCAACAGAAGAAGAAGCACGGAGGATTGTAGAGCGCGTGGATGCTGAGACCTTGAAGACTAGCGGAACAAGTACATAAACAAGTATGTTAAATTTTATATCTCAGTAGATAGTATGTTTGATTTGCAATTCAAATAAATGTTACTGAGGAAGTGTGTAACTGTCCAGAAACTCAATAATATCATGCCTTTCTTCTGAATTCATTCTCCATTATTGTCTTCAACATGTCAATGTACCTAGTTTCAGATTTATTACAAGACATTTGCAGTATAGTATCGAGAAAGTACTAGAAAACCAGAATATAGAGAAGGGTCAATAACCATAAGGAAGAACTTGCGAGTTGACTAGAGCTTTGCAGCTTTTACAGTTTTACTTGACAGAATTTCCTAATATTTCAGTTTATAACATGTTTACAGTACATAACCAAAACCTACTCAGCATTCAACCTTATTATCTACTGAGAGAACTAGGTATATATTCATCTAGCAATTCCAAAATCTTTTATACTGCTTTATACAAGTGAAGAAAAAAGATTACATATACCCGAAAAGACTCCTGAGGCCAGCTTGATATAAACTTCAGGCTGTTCTGGCCGGAGGGAACAAAAAAGTCAAACCCCATATGCTACTAAAACAGGCACTAAGATGTACTCTCGGTGTCTGAAGTACTATTCTGTTTTCTTTCCGGGAAAACAAGAACTGGTTGTGGCATCATGGGATTCACTGGAACTGGAAACTTATGAGCAGAACTGATAATGGTTCGTTCATTTATCATACCAGCTTCCTTGCAAACACGATCAAGGACATAAAGAAAATCCCTCACGAACATGAAGATTCTGAAAGGGTGAGCTTCTTCCTTGGCTGAGTTCCCATGGAAGTACTCTGTGATCTCCTTCACAAGAGAAAGAGCAACACTTTCTTGAGCTTGAATCCTTATGATCTCCTCCTCGGCCATTTTCATGAACTTGTTCATAGATTCTGAAAATCTTTGTCTGCTTTCAGCTAGGCCAATTGTCTCGTTCAATCCCAGGACCTCTCTGATGTTCTTGATGCCTCTTGAAAGCTTACAAACATCACTGCTAAGCACCTCGGAATCCATTGCTGCAGCTTTTTTTACATTGGCAAGCTCTGAACTCAGACCAGAAACGACTTGGAGGCCAAGTTTCCGACACTTGACATCTTCACTCAAAGTGGAGCCTGGAGCTTGGGCATTGCCTGAAAGGCGGGCGCCTTCAATTCTTATAATTTCCTGCACAACAAAGTGAAGGAGTGTAGTTTTCCCATCCGCTCCCTTCACATCAACAAGCTTGAGTAGTGTGTCAAGCTTGAAGGCATGGGCATCACCACGATTTGTCCCAACATTCATGCGGTTCCCAGTCTTGAGTACAGCTTCTAGAAGCTTCAAGAACATCCTGCTGTTTCTAAGCTCTTCACAGGCAGCCTAAAACCCAGAAAAACCGGTGAATCAAAAACACTAGACTAGAGTTTAGCATGAAGCAAGTGAATCATGGGTTATAGCTTCACACACACAGCTCATTACCTCAAGAGTTTCAAAAGACTTCTTCAGGTACTCAATCTCGGCCTCAAAATTCGTCATGTAAAGCATAACCTCTAATCTTCTAAATGCAAAAGGCACATCAATCACTGCCTTCAGAAATTTCTCGGCAGGGCCTAGCTTGACTGGCGAGTCATCTTTGCAGTCTTTCAGTTTCCGCTCTTCTTCTTTAGTTGGTGCCATCTTCAATAAACTTTCCAGGAGTTCAGTTCCAAGTGTGTCTGCATTACCTGTAGACAAGTATATAGGAGCACAATTTAAGTCACGTGCTTGATATATACCCATAAAGTATGCACAAAGACATTGAAGATTTATGCGAAGTTTCTGAAAAATCAGCTCCTCAACCTCAAAGTTAAAGAACTATGATCAATAGTGGAGAAGGAGGGTAAGGATGCGATCTACACAAAAATGACAATGATGGGGCAGAAATAGAAGACATGAATTGCATATTATCAACAGGCATATGCTCCTAAACAAGCCTGAACTTCAGGCTCTAAGCACTTCTCTCAAGAATGCATAACCTTTTGCTGTAACACAATAATGCATGACAGTTGTTGATTACCTTCTAACAGGGCATCGCAAACTTCGTCCACAGTCACATTGAGAGCTCTCAGTGCAATTGCAATGTTCTGTGACTTCTTAGGATCAAGCACTCTGTTATCTCGGTATGGTGAGATAGATCGAGGAGTTGTTTCCTTCGATTTTGATTGTGGCCTATTCACAATGAACAAAGATTCAATCATTTCCTCATTCAACCTGCAATCACAGCATTTCCAATTAGTTTACTGAATATACATGCTACAAACAGATTGGCAATAGAGTTCAGTAGCTTACTTGAAAGAGCTCGATCTCAGATGATCCCAAACCATCTCGCGATCAGAGCTTGCTCTCACTTTATCCCAATGCAAAGGCTTCAATTTTGGTTTTGGAGTCTCCTCCTCGATCTTCTCCATTGGTTGAAGGGTCTGCGGCACCTGAACTGGAGACACTTTTGATTGGTTTTGGAACACAAAAGGCCTTGAAGGAGGCGTGAGAGGAGGCAGTTGGGAGCTGAGCTGAGCTATTGGTTTCTGAGGGTTGGGAGATTCCCAGAACTTCTGTGGTGGCTTGGGTGGAGGAGGAGGAGCTGAAGAAGACGTGAGAGGAGGCAGTTGGGAGCTGAGATGAGCTATTGGTTTCGGAGGATTGGGAGATTCCCAAAACTTCTGTGGTGGCATTGGTGGTGGTGGAGGCTGCAGAGGAGGAGCTGAAGAATGTTCATCTTTAGTATTGCTAACTCTCGACGGAGACAGAACATTTGGAACCATAGCATTAGATACTCTTGGAGATTGATCTGGGATTTGCTCTGGCGATGATGAAGCTAAAGAAGATGAAGCATTGGATATTCTTGGTGATGCCTCTGGGTTTCTGTCCATTCCTCTGTCCGGCGACAATGTTGCCGGAGACCACGGGATATTCCCTGTACCAGTCAACGTTTTTGGGGGTGTTCCTCGGTTTCTCTCAGGACTGCGGTCCGGTGAAGAAGATGCCATGGACAACGTTGGAGAATGGCCATTCCGGCCCGGAGCAGTCCACAGTCTCAGAGATGCGAGTTGGTCCGATGGTGCTGACAAAATCGCCGGAGAGAGACTTGGGGACATAAGATATTTTACAGAGTCGTCTGGTTTTGTCGGGAATCCATCTGGGTTATCCGATAAATCTCTCTCCGAGGACGATGACGAAGATGTATATGCTTTGTCTACGACGTAAGCTGTCCAAATAAGAGATTTTGGGGGCGGCGGCGGAGCAAGGACCGTTACATGTTCTGGAGATTTGGGTTGCGATCTTCCCGGGCTCAAACTAACCGGCGGAGAGAGGCTGATCGAATGGGACCGAGCCGGCGAGCTAGAAGTGGAAGACGAGTACGAAGAAGAGCTCGATTGGTTACTTCCTGCACCGAAATTCTCAACCACGGCTGCGATGTCGGATCCGCCACCGATTTCGCTCTCGCGACCGCCCAGAGAAACTCTCGGAGAATAGAACTTCTCTTCCTCGTTCGCAGTAGAACTCGCATACCCATTTCCCTGCTTGAAACTCCGGTTACTCTGCCGGGATAGAGGTGGTAGAGGGCGGAGCTCCGGCGAGTCTAGCCTCCGAGGACCTGACACATCCCCGCCACTGCCATTGTTGTGGGTATTACCGGTTCGATCATCAATCCCACAAGAATTAACAAGAGTCCCCAGATAGACAAACCCGGAGCTCGTGGGACATGTTGTCAGCTTCTGGGTTCTGCTCGTTGTCTCTACAGATAGAGAGGCGTGCTTGTTACTGTTATCGGATCTAAAAGTCTTGTCGTCTGGAATCTCTCGAGTCCGCCTCCGCCTCCGGCGACAGTAACAGAAGAGAGCAAGAGCGACGACGACCGCGGCAGCTGAGACCACGGCGGCGGTAACAAGTAGCTTGGATGAAGATTTGGCGGTGGGAGTGGCGGGGAGGTCGAGGGAGGAGATGTTGGCCGGGAAGGAGGCGAAGGCGATCGGAGAAGGAGGCGGAGGAGGGGCGGGGTAGGTCGGAAAAAAAGGAGACGGGGTAGGGGTAGAAGTGGAAGTGGAAAATGGGTACTTGGGTTTTGGAGCCGGAGGAGAAAGAGACGGTGGGTTGGAAGGAGAAAGCGTATCTTCAGGGAAGAAGGGCTCGTGAAGAATCCGGCGGCCGGAGCCGGTGATGGGTGCGCAGGATAGGCAGTGGGGTGCGCGGGCTAAGAGCAACAACACGGAGAAGAAGAAGTAGAAGGAGGCAGGGAGCATTGTGGTTTAAGCTCTCTTCTCTTCTCAGGGGAAGAGAGAGTAGTGTGGCGGTGCTCTGGGGATTTTCTGTTTGTTTCTCGGGAGAAAATGGGAGGAAAGAGTGAAGGAAAAAATAGGAGGAAGAAACTGGAGCTGGTGCATCCGATCCAGCTAAGATTCTGTATCTTTCTGTCTTTTGGCTGATTTGGTTTCACACACAATTTTCAAGTGAAATCATTTCCTCTTCTTTTTTCGATAGACCTTTTTTTTTATAATAGCAAGTAAAGGACTAAAATTAATAGACTGTCTTATATTAATTATTATCTACTGTTGTATAATGGAATTGAATCTCAATTTAATACCACTTTAAGGCTAATACATTGTGATAAATTAATGACAAAGTTGTCAATTTTCACTCTCACGTCAAAATAAAACGTTAGACTATTAATAAAATTGAATTAATCACTGTCACGATATAAATTTATTATTTTAAATATAATTTTTATGTGCGTTTCTTTCGATATGTCTAATAAATTTAAAATTAATCCTTCGATTTTGATTTTTCTAATGTTTTTAGACATACTCGATCCTGAGAAATAAACTTATATCATCGTATACTTGATTTAGTTTATAATATCTAATTTGAATTGTACACGGGAAATATATTGATTTATGAATTTAAGCAGAGATAAATTTAGCCGATATCATTGGAGGAATAAATTGTTTGTTTGATTTTTACCAGTAGTTTTAAAATTTTCAGAATAAAACAATGGCTGACACGTTAGGTGGGTCCCATATCCAGTTGCTGGCCACCCAGTCACATGAAGCCACGTAAGGACAAACGAAACTCACCTGTCTCTGAAAATGACTCTTCTATTCTATGGTAATTGTTTCGGATGGTAACTCGTAATTGGTTGGTTTCCCGAGAAACACGGGTAAGTAAGTCAGCAAATACGGTCTGAAATTTTTGATTAAAGGTCACATGTTTTTTAAGTGCTGATAAGTGTCGAGTTTCAATGAAATTTTTTAGCTGTTCTGTCATATGCTATTCAAATCAACCAATTTTGACTTAACGTTTAAGAGATTACGAGACTAGTGATTTTATCGAGTTTTAACAATATAATATATTTAATATTTTAAACTCGATATTTTGATAAGTATGTGAATATTTTCGTTGAGTATGTGGAATGCAATGAATCTGTGGCACCGACACTAGTCATGTTAATGTTGTTTGAAAGCAATAATAAAGAATGGTTAGTGCAAAATCAAAAGCAGGAAGCTGTTAGTTGACAACATACATATTACATGCATGCATATGGCATTTGTCACACTTGCTTCCAAACTTGTTGGGACCCATAAACTATACATTTTCATCCGTATATAAGTTTTGTGTTTAGGTTGTTTTTGGTTAATCCTATGTTATTTTAGATAGACGGTTAGTTTGGTTCGATGTTTTCGAACAAAATTAGAAATAAGATTTCACCCTAAAATAATAATAATAATCAAGTGATTAGCACTTTAATTCATAGTCAAGTGGTTACAACAACTAAAATCAACCTTACAGAAATTGATGCGTCATTAGTATCATGGTTAAAATTAAATTATACCTATAATGATGTGTTATAGTTTTACGCATGGAATTGGTGTGAACTACTAAACCGACAGGAATAAACAAATAGTGCTAGAAACTTGGGCTCACTGGCTACACTGACTTAGATTGCATTATATTAGGTATATTCAATCGAATTAGTCAAAAAACAAGTTCACACAAACATGGGAATGTGCTAATTATGTACTGATCAAACAATATAATCAATAAATAACCAATTAAAATAGGAGAATGTGCATGCATGTTTATTTATATATACATGTTTATACAGTGGATAGGTTTGTAATTGTAATAATATTTTTAAATGAATTTACGAATTAATGACTATCCCACATTTGTCGTATTGGTTTTCAATCTTCATGACTTTTTTCTCCTCATTTTAAGACTTTGAGAGCATTGAAAATATAAACATATAATAATAAAAGTATTGAAAGTGATATTTCTCCACAAACAAAAAGAAAAAAAAGTGTCAAATAAAGTAGCTATTGAGAGCAAAAGCATGATGGAAAAATAGATTGTCTCTCCTTTTCAATTCTCTTTCCTATCCTTATGGTATCATTAAGCTCAAATATTGTTTCATAATTGCCATCAACAAATGATTCAAAAAGGTTCTCAAAATCCAATCCCACTAACCTAATTACACCATGACCCACAATTTGAAAGTATTTCATATTCTTTGAATTCTTTTGAAGATATGTCAATTAAGATAACCTCATAGTTTCAAAATAAAACTAATTTAAGTTAATTTATACGACTTAGATAACACATTTAAATAAGCATATCACTCATACCTTATCAAGCTCGACAAAAACATAACAATAACAAGGACAAAACCTGCACCCAACATGTTGATTAATGGAGTTTCACTTTCACGTGGATTGGCAAACCATTGTATGAGTGTGATTGATGCACATACCAAGTCATGTGTTTTTTGTCATTATATTTACGTCTCTGTCTCTGTCTCTATTTCCACTTCACATGCTTTCTCTATGTATGAGTATGATACAAAACTAGCTCTAGCCAGTGTCAAGGAATAGAAAAATACCCTTTTTCGCATAAACAGCAACAACCCAACAAAACTTTGTAAATTACAATCATAATATCCTTTTAGCAAGTCATTTGCTAATGTGTCTCAACACTTTGTTACAAAAGTCAATGTCACTACAATAGTATAATAGTCCAACTTGGACATTTTGGGTCAATTTACCACAAAGAACAAAATCGAGTATCAATAATAAAGAACAATAGACAATATGACTATTCTCAACCAACCCCCTTTGCCTTACAAAGAATATTGCACCACAATTATTTGAGATTCGTTTTGAAAGTACATATTACCTTACCCTTACAACCATTTTTTAGGCAATTAGGACATGTTAGTAATCGTTACAGCAAAATGGGGATAAAAGTGACCAATATACATTTCCCCTCTCGGAACCAACTTTTCCTAGAACTCACTATGGCTCAAAACTCTAGTTCAGATACAGGAACAATTCAGGACATCAAGAAAAGGGGGGAAAGATTACAATAATTTGTGACTCCTGTCAAATGCTCCATACGACTGAGAAAGAAAAGAAGGATCAATCCAATTATATCGTACCCGTGTTATGATGCAATGTTCGTGTTCAGCAACTTTTTGACCTTGCCCTCCAAATTTTCTATAATGGCTACCTCATCTTCAATATGTTTGTCTCAGAGGCCACTCTGCCAGACGGAAAAGGATTATAAAAGTTAAGTGAATACGACCATATAAAGTTTGCGAGAGATCTATCCATAAACATTCTTTATCTAACAAGGGGCAAGACCCTGTTTAAATATAAGAATATAGTTAAAGAGATGTGTCTCAACAAGCGAAAAAATTGATTTTCATATATCAAAGAAACTAACATAAATGGGTGAATACATGCATGGATCTCTGAAGGCAGGAACATTTATCAAATAATAATGGAAAAATATAGATCTGTACCTCAAGCAATTTGAAGACTCAAATGCAAGATCACTCCATATTCCCAATGAGAACCAATTGAAGATAATATAAAAAAGCTATGTACACCAGCATTTCAGCCTGCTACCTTTATCACACCCATTTCATCCATTTTGGAGCTTTTATGCTGAGACACAATTGTTCATCCAATAAAGAACTTCATTAGGCAAAAATAAGTAGGATCAATCAGGAAAGAACTTGAGTACTAGGACTAAATGAACAATGAAAGCAAATGTTGTTTATATATTACCTTACTTTTCTTGTGTCTATGTATGTCATTCATATCTTCATCTCCATCATGCTTCCTTTTCTGAAACCATGGAATGATACAAAAAAAATGATTCATACAGGCCAACCCATTGAAATATTTGATAAATGTTCATCGAGTTTAACCAAAAAAACACATTTTTAAGAACACTGATGAAAAAAGTTGTACCAGAATTATATCAAGGCTCGAGAGGGCTGACATTGGTACTAAACTACTAATTCTGCGCTTTGTTTCATATTGCTTATACTCCAATACACAGAGAGAGATGTGTATTGTAACTCAAGCACAAAGAACCGTGAAAAAAAAAGAATCATAATAATGTAAAACTTGCAGAAAAAATCATTTTCATAAAGCTTACTTAGAACTCAAGTTCCCAACCTTATCATGGTTCTTCTTTGATTGATCAGCACCTGACTCACGATGCCCACTTTTATCCTTTTTCTTCTCCTTGTCTCTGTCTCTGTCCTTGTCTTTACTTCTATCTCTATGACGGTGCTTGCGCTTCTTATCCTTATCCTTGTCTCTGTCTTTCTGCTTCTTATGCTTCCTCTCCTTGTCCTTGTCCTCGCTTTTTGACTTGCATGCAATTGTAGGAATCCCTTTTTCTCCCTAACATTAGACAAACAAATGAAGCTCAACGGTAGTCAACACCATAGAACTAACATGGAAAGGTAAAGCCACAACATATTA
>JAYMTO010000374.1:0-12875 GCA_036898065.1 California macrophylla | reverse complement strand
AAAGCATGGAGCTTGGAAACTAACCCAGAACGCCTAGTGGGACGAGTATTCAGAGCCCGATATTATCCAAAAGGTACACTGTGTTCGACAAGGGTGGGTCGGAATCCAAGTTTCATTTGGACTAGTATTAATGGGAGTATCCCGATCATTATTCTAGGGAGTCGCAAGATCATATCGGCAGGATACTCTACAAATATCATGCAGTGAGGGTGGATCCATGTATTCCATCACACAACAGTCCTAGACCATTCACTAACAAATGTATGCAAAGTTTATGATCATTTCAATCTGGGAGTTAGGAGTTGGAACCAAGACATCCTACCGAAGGTGTTCCCCCAGGATGCGGCCGCGTCGATAAGAGACCTTCCGTTCTTACAGGGTGGCACGAGTCCAGCATGGAGACGAATATGGAAGTTGCAGGTTCCGCCCAAAGTAAAGACATTCATGTGGAGGTTTCTGTCGGGATCCTTGCCAACCTGATGAAACCTCCAGGAACGGGGAGTCCACTTGGAGGGTATTGATGAAAAAATTAAGGCGCATGTTCTATTGCACTGCCCATCAATCCAAGGAGTTTAGGACAAATACATGGGGGATCTTGGTTGGAAAGGCGTTGGCTGAGTGGTGTAGCGGCAAAATAACAGAAGGGATCCTAGATCTTAGAAAAGCAACTTGTTTTTGCTGGTTGCTTTAAAATGAAAGGAACCTTGGAGTTTGGCAGCAAAAGTCCAGGATTATTGAAGCGGTTCTTATCCGAGCCAAGAAGTTTTGGCTGCGTGGCGCCGGGCTCAGGTCGAGGATGGGAGCATATCATAGCCAAGAGAAAGGTCAGGCACCCATGGCTGAGGATTATCAGAAGGAGTAGAGGGTAATCAAAATTAACACAGATAGGGAATCAGATGGATTACGATGGAAACTACACAGGAATGTGATAGTCACACTGTACTGGAGGCATACAACAAACTCGCAATGTATGCTCTCAATTCGGGTCAGACAACAAAGACTTATGCATGATTGGTTTGTATGGATATCTATAAAATCTAGCTGGGGAATTGGCTAACATTAGATTTAATTAGAGTAGGAGGTCAGTGAACAAGGTAGCATATTAGCTAGCCAAACTAGCTTATTCTCATCCTGATATTGGTGAATGTATCCGAAGACCATATCATTCAAGGGCTCATTTCAATTGATATAGTCTAATGATATCTGAAGATGTTTGAACTAAGAAAATGACTAATAATATTTTTTTTCACTTCATGACTGTGACTTATAATTTGATCATAGGATTTTAAAAAATCAAAATGATATGTAACCGACTTATTTAGTTTGTTTATAATGAATTTTTGACATATGATTTTTATTTTTACTTGTTTGATACCACATTAACAATGTTAGCAGTTAAATCAACAATGATTAACAAGATTGATTAAATTGATTGATTTTATGAACTATTGAGGATTAAATTAACATGTCCTTTTTTAAAATCATGCACATACATACATAACATTTAAATGAGCAATGAAAATTACATCAAGCTACGTGGAAATAACAATTCATGTGATATGCATGAATATAGCTCACGTACTATTTAGCAATCAAATCATACAACGATGCAAATCTTAAACGGATGAATAGCATACTTAACGACAATGACAAACTCGGCAGACAACATAATTTTAGTTTAAAGACTGACGTGGACATTTTCTAATTCTAATAACTATTTCAAAGAAATTAAATAGTAAATATTAACAAAGGTAATTAGTTAGAGAAATATTATAGATCAGTTCCAACAAAATGTCATTAAATTTAGTCCAAGATAAACATTTTCATCCTCTCCTCTCTCATCAGATATGTGTTTTTACAACATGCATGAATCGCTCACCGATTTTGTTTTGGATACACAAACAGTAGCTTGCATTGCATTGCATGTTGCTTTATGCCTAAATATCCCTACCATCCCCAGCCCAGGACAATTACTCCACTAGGGTTCCATCTTTCCACAGGTGACATGTTCATTCTTAATTATCCTCAGAATTTTGCATTTATTGACAAAACCCCTTCGGATTTATTAGAATTCAGAAGAAAAAAATAAAACCCATTTGTCTTTTTTTTGTGAAATTTGGTTGCTTTTTCTGTTGATTCCAAGTTTTGTGGGTCAGAATTGTTATTCTGGTTCAGATCTTAATGTGCCTGAGGTGTTTTTTTTTGTATTTTCTCTCTTTCTTTCCTGCCATTGTCGTAAAGAGAACCATCTCTGTCCATGCATCACCCAGAACCAAATTCATTACATGACTATAATAGAATCATCAATGGAACAACTTACAAGATCAGTTTATGATATTAATTGTTGGTGTATGAAAGAAAGATATTAATATTGATTGTTTGCTACTCATTGTAATATTAGTCAGAGTGCTTATTTGTTATAATTGTTTTTGGACAATTTTAAGCATTTTTGGTTGTGCGCCAGGTTTAATCAACATTTTCTGTAAGCTGTACCCTTGAGCTTTTCATGCCTCCTTGCGTGTTGGGAGTATAATATGCATTCAGAATGGCATCAATTTATTTCTCATTCAGTGAAGACATATATGGCAACGTCCATGAACCTGCCATCGTCATCGGGGGAAGTTTTGTGCTTGTAGCATTGGCCCTGTCCATATTTCTAATTTTGCAGCACCTCAGATCTTACAACAATCCTGAAGTTAGTCCTTTCCCTTTGATAACTGTCAATTTAACTTGAACATGGGTGTATATTGTGCTGCTTTTGATTTAATACCACTAATTTTACCTGGCTGAAACTTTTGGCTGTATTGATAAAGTGAATGTAATAGTTTCGTGAACTCATTTATTTTATTCATTCATGATTTGAAGGGTTTCTGCCCATCAAACATCCTAGTTAAGCTAACCAACTAAGATACATTGTTGGATCTGTTAGGAGTCGTGAAATAGCTTAGTGCGTTCAACAATGACATTCATATCGCTATTTTGAATTACCATTGATTTACTTTTGTTGGCTTTGGAACCTGTTCAATGTTCTAAAAGGTTTAACTTGTGAAAAATTATCAACTACTGCAAATCTTCACTGGGTTCTGACTTGAATATTTCTGGATATTATACTCTTAACTATTTATTATCCCCTCCATTCCAAAATAAATGTCCTCATTCCCTAATTTGGATGTTCCAAAACAAGTGTCCACTTTCATTTTGTGGAAATGAATTATGCATGAATTACCATGTCCTTGTATGAGTTAGTTACTGCTCCCATGACTCCATGAGTGTCTTAACAAGTGGGAAGGCTATGGGTGTATGGCACCCCATGGTGATGAGGAGGCTGTGCTTCAAACTTGTCTCAAAGATTGCGTTAGAAGGGATTGGGACCACACCCTCTCGAAGGATTCCTTACACCTCTAGAGATCCATCATGTTCTATCTAACTCTAAACCTCTGTTATTTTCTTAGCTTCTTTTTTGTTTTCTCCTAGTTTTTCTTGCTTTTGTCGGCCTGGAGAGATGTTTTCATTTCGGAATCTATCTTCCATATCTAATAATATGCTTTATTTTGCTGCTGATAAAAAAAAACAAGTGGGACTGAAATTGGTAATATGAAAGGGGTGCTTGATATGCATAATGTTCACAAGCTCTGCATACTGAACAACTATGAGATACCTATGTCCAAGATTGCTTATCATTTAATTCATATCTTTTACTTGATATTTATCCAGGAGCAAAAATGGATTGTCGCAGTTATATTTATGGTTCCCTTCTATGCTACTGAGTCAGTAAGGTTCTACCTCTTTGGTGCAGTTTATGTGATTTTGTTTGTTATTATTAGTGGACCTGGAACATCTAGGAAGACAAATGCTAAGCAAGATGTTCTGTGCTGGTGTTCTTTGGTGACCTTCACCATATTTACTATGTTGGTAATTCTCTTTTGTTTTGTCTTTCCCAGATTATATCCTTATCGAACCCAAGATTGTCTCTAGCGTGTGATATTTTAAGAAGCTGCTATGAAGCATTTGCCCTGTATGCGTTTGGGAGCTATTTAGTTGCTTGTCTGGGTAAGCTCCTCATTGCCAGGTTCTCTTGATGTAAAATGCTGGGTCACTCTGCTTCAGTTCATTGCATTTGTGCATCTTTAACTGTCATACTTCTCAAGTTCTTCCTGCTCTACTAATTAACAAAAATCTAGGAAGTAACCCTGACGCCATGAGTCTGATTACGCAATACAAAGGACTCCCAAAATCTAAGTTGCCTTTGGCTGATGCAAAATCAGCATTTTTAGCTTCACATGGTTCAGTGTCTCACAAAACTTCACATACTTCTGCTAACATCAACGATATTTGTGAATATGATTTAATTTATATCCTGCATCCGATGTTTTATCAATTAGAAGAGAATCTGTGCTAGGTGGTGAAAGAAGAACCATGGAATTACTTGAAAACAAATCAAGAAAGTTGCTCGGGAAGCCACTGTTAGAAGGCGGAGATGAGAATCAAGGGGCGCAACAAGGATCATTTTCTGACTTCTTCGCTCGACCAAGTGTCATTGGGGAAGATTTGCTCACAATAGAAAAATTTGGCCTTGTACAATATGTAGGACATCAGTTTTGCCTCATAGGTGTTTGCTTTTATTTCATTTTTTAAACCAATATATTTTTGACGCTCCAGATGATTCTGAAGACACTTTGTGCATTCTTAGCATTGGTCTTGCAGCTATTTGGTGTTTATGGTGATGGCAGATTCAAGTGGGACTATGGGTATGTGTCTCACGTGCAATTTCATGCTGTCTTTAGCATGATTCTTGGCATTTTACTGCCTTTATTTCGGTGCATTATATTGCCATCTGTTTTCCAGTTCCTCAAACGCTGACGGATCATTACTCAATTTACTCACTGAAATAGAATTTTCAGAGGGAGATCTTAGCTCCGTGAAAATAGAAAACCCTTTTCAAGATGTTAACAAATGCACTAGCCGTGGTTATTCTGTTATTCACCCTTGTTATTCACCCTTGTTACTTACTCGCTTACCTCGTGCAGGTATCCATACATTGCAGTGATTATAAACTTCAGCCAAATGTGGGCATTGTATTGCCTCGTACAGTTCTATAATGTTACACACGAGAAACTCCAGCCTATAAAGCCACTTGCAAAGTTTATCAGTTTCAAGGCTATTGTTTTTGCTACTTGGTGGCAAGGTGTTGGCATTGCCTTGTTGTGTGCATTTGGAGTTCTACCAAAGGAAGGAAAACTGAAAACCGGGTTGCAGGATTTTTTGATTTGTATAGAAGTAATTCTCTGCTCTCTTGGAAATTAATTCTTGAAAGAAATTTATTCATTTTATATACAGTTGAAGATCTTGGTAAGTGTTTTATGTCATTAGATGTCTATGGATTCGCAGATGGCCTTTGCAGCCGTCGCTCATGTCTTTGTATTTTCGGCAGAGCCCTATCGTGTTCCCCTACCAACTGCATGTGAGGAGCACTCCACTGCATCGACTAAAGCAGAATTGCCCTTACACCAAGGTAGCAAGGAGAACCCAAAAGTGTTCGAAAGGACAGACAGTCAGGTTGATTCTCCAGGAACAAGTATCCGCAAGAGCGTCCAAGATATTGTCATCGAAGGTGGTCACCATGTAAGAGCGCCATCTCGATAAGTATTGTTAAACATATGCTATAAGTAATGAAGCTCTCATATTCATCTTCTTGGGCAGGTTGTGGAAGACGTCGTGCTGACCATCAATCAAGCAATAGGACCGGTTGGGAAAGGCGTGACAAAGTTCCAGGAGGCCTTCCACCACAGGTCAGAGTCTAGGGAAGAAGAGTTGGGGTTGAGATCTTTTAACGAAGAAGGAAGTGAGAGAGATATTGAAACTCATGATATATGATGTTGAAGTCACCCCTTGCATTCCTGCCTTTCCAAAATAGGACTTGAAACAATTTGCAGCTTTCAAACATATCCTCTTGGGTTGGTTCAGACTTTAATGTGTACCTTGCAGTGGATAATATTTTGAAGTTCCCACCCATCAGTTTAAATTTTGGGGTTGGACTCAGGCTTTAGCATCATAAAATGCACAAGGTAGTAGTAAAAGAATCGCAATTTTTCGTTGTAAAACAAGATATTTGCATCTATCATTTGGCTTTTTTACACAAGAAATATCAAGTTGTATCATCCATCATTTCCTCCGCAGCACAGCTCTGAACAACATTCCAAGCAACCAAAACATGCTAAGGCAGTGCATAACTGTGTCAGCATGGTTGCACATTGGTTATTCATCTTGGTACAGCACTGGATGCAGCACATACAACAGCAGTAACCACAAATCTTGCCAAAGCAATTCGAAGCCGCCTTAACAAACATTCCGATTCTTTGGCTCCGGGAGGGATGTTCTCAGCCGTCGTAGTTAAGTTGCCAAAACCAACAGAGAGGCTTGGCACTTGTATTATTCCACGAGGTTCAGGTTCTACTTGTTTCGCCTCACTTCTGGTTGGCCCCTGGTTGCAAGAAAAACACTTAAACTTGTAATGTTGAAAATGAGCAATACTGTATATGACTGGACTTTCAACTGCTCTAAATGATCAACATCATAAGTTAACTAAATACAGCTAAAGGATCTAACCGCCCAGGCTAGGCTTAGGCTATCACATTAATCTAGATAGATGGGTATGGCAAAGTTGTTGCTAATCTGAAATATTTGCAAGAAGGTAGAATAAAAATGACTTGACAAGATATTTCTAGTTACCTATTGAATGAATTTGCAACTCACAGGTTCATAGATACAGAGTGAAATATTATGGGTTGAACATACCTTTCGAACTTGTTCTATAGCTTTGTTTCTTTTAATCATCTCAATCACAAACATGCTGGTGTACTCAGATACAACACCAGTCTGCATGCTAATTTTTGCAACCTGCCAATTAGAGAACATGCAAATTTTCTTTAATTTAAAAGAGAAACTTAGAGCCATGCAATAAAGTGATGTATAAACCTTCAAATAGTCAGTAGGCACATGCTGGAAAAGCCAAATCAAGTTTGTATGTACTCCTAAATTGAAAGTTCTGTTGTTCAGTTTACCTAGTTCTGTTCTCATATACTTTTAAGACAATTTCGAAAACAAGGCAACGAACCTTCTCTTCAAGCTGTTTATCTTCTGAATACCATGCTTGAGCTGTAAGTAAATCAATCTGTTGCTTTGCAGACACCTGTTGCACATGAATAAATAGATTTTCGTAAATATAAATTGCATAACCATGCAGATTCTGAGGCTGGAACAAACTTTTATTTTTGAAAGTAAAATGTGATGATAAAAAATAAAAAATAATGATTAAAACAGGAAACCTGAATGGAGCCATGCAAGATCAGTTGAAACATGTAAAATTAAAAAACATGGATTCAAAGTACTAACTCCGCCAACCATTCTCGGTTGTATGTCCCAAGCCACGATAAATGAAGATTGAAGAGGGTTGTTGGTAGGCTTGTGATAGCCAGACGTAAAACACTTGTTGCATTTTTATGTTATGAACCATAATACAGAGATCCTTGGGGCGTTCCCTACAGAGCGACGTGTTGCATCGGTTCTCGGGTGCAGTGATGAATATGCAAGGGCTACTAGGTCATTGTCTGGAAACAACGTGTCACGTCTCCGTCTGGATACTGTGTCAAATATGCAAGGATGTGCTACATCGGTTCCCAGGTGCAATGACAAATGTGCAAGGGTTATTAGGACATTGTCCAAAAGCAATAAGCTGCTAATTGATTGGGAAAATGGTTAAATTGTTAATGTTGTTGGATTCGAAAGAATTGTGTACTTGAAATGTATCCCACAAGACGATAATACCGGGGGCATCTACCCCACAGCAAAGCAAAACAAATTTTGCACATTCATCAGATGAAATGATAAATTATAATAATAAAAAATTAAGTGATACATTAAAATATAAAAAAGAAAAAAGTAGAACTCATAATCAGGCTAGTATTTTAGTGTCTTACCCTGTCAAGAGGTATATCCTTTGATTTTTGTATCTTCAAGTCTATTACAAAATTGTTAAAATCTGCCAAGACACCTTTTGCTTTAAGAGTTTCAGGAAAATCTCCCTGGTATCTACCAGATATAATCAATGGGCTCTCAGATGAAAGATCTGGAATACAGGAAGGGTACACCTATACAACAGCAAGATTACAAGGCAAACCTTAATAAAACCAAGAATGTATTGATCAAGTAAATAATACATAGTGCTAATTGCATGTTGACAAGGTTCACATACATACATATTCTTGACATTTAACATATGCATTGATACAAAAAACATATGCATTGATAAAATAAAGTATGCAATAGGACTACAGGAGCACACCAATTGCACAACTACAATTTTTATCCCATGATAGAATGTGATCAAAGTAAATTTTTATCCCTACTTGACATTTGAATCTGTAGCTTATTAATGATGCAGAAACAAGCCTAAATGAAAGTCAGAATACATACCTCAACTCCATCCGGATCATCCAATCTGTCGATTGTTATACTTGCAAGGACAGCGGATGAAGCTCGGGTAAATAAGTTTTGCATTTGAGACTCAACCGTATCTAACAACACAGATGTATGAAAAACAATGGTTACTGACAACATAACATCATAGATTTTCATAATTGTCAGCAGCTAATCTTTTAGATCACCGACAACCAGTATAATTTCATTATTAGTTGAAAACACGCCTTAGATGATCCCAGTGATCTCATTTTATGGGAAATCCAATATAAACCGAAATCTATACTGACTATTAACCAAGTTGACTAGCTCCACATAGGAGAGCTTGTTTAGCAAATTTATAGTTTAGAACTGACCTACATCAAATGCAGCCTCATAGTGCCCCCTGCCAATCATTGCAAGCATCTGGAGGAAATAATGATTACAGTATGAACCTGGACATTTTGCACATGACAAGTTAACAAGAGTGTACTATTTGAAATAAACAAAAAAACATACATGCTAAGAATTGATGATGGGGAGATAATGAATGAGTCAAACAAAAACTAATAACAAGTTGGTATAAGCTAGCAACAGATACAAAATGCTTTTCAGAAATCTGGAAGTATCATAGTGAATGTACAATGTGTAAGAATGCTAAAATTGGTCTTGTAGCATATGAAAACATTCAAACAGTTGAACGGCCAGAAAAAGATTCCAGAAGCTGTTACCTATCCCAAAAGTATATAATCGTGGACATAATGAATCTCGTTTTGTTAAATGACTTTTCATTACTTCACATATCTGCCTCTCATCTTCAACAGTTCCATCAGTAACAAGAATGATAATTGGAAGTGAATCACATCTATTGGAGAGCATATCTACTGCCTGAAATAAAGAGCAATTAAAGACATGAATACCTCCAAATAGAAGTCGATATGCAGTAAGCCAAAATGAAAAGGACAGAAAATATGGGAGATCTAATAAGCACAGAATGCTTGTTACTTAATTTGTTCAATTTATTTAGACTGGGTACATCACCACATTAGTTTCTTTTACATGCAGATGTGCTACATCCTTGAATCAAGTAAAATGAAATATATTATTAACAAAGACCGGGGAAAGACAACTGCTGAAATTGGGAGATAGGACGTGGATCATAACCTTGGTTAGATTAGGCAGAATATTTGTACCACCCCCTGCAATAAAGTTTATGTCAATCCACTGGGTGGCCCTTTCGACTGCTTCCTTGGTAGCCAATTCCATTGATATAGAAAACAGATAACTCTCTCCATTAAAAGCTATAATGTTAAACGAATCTCTTGGATCAAGCTTATTGAGGGCTTCATATAGTGCATTCTTTGTATCCTCGAGTGGCTTTCCCACCATGCTTCCACTAATATCAATAACAAATACTACATCCTTTCTGAAAACCTATCAGATTGAATAAGATGAGAAGCGATAATATATAGAAATAAATACATCTATCTTAATGAATAAGTACTATACACCAACCTTCCTACTTTTGTCATTTCCTGAGAAAATATATGCACAGAACATTTCTCTTTGATCCACATCATACATAGATGGAGATTGCAAAAGCACACCACCAAACATGTGATTTGAAACGACCTAAAACACAAATGTTAGAATGTAAGTTCCTGCAAGCATCAAAATAAAAGGGCTTCCCCCTATGGATAATCAAGCATTATACTGAAATGTGCACTAATAAATGCAAGCAACTATCTTTATAGAACCCAATAATCAGCAAAATATGAAGTGCCAATATACAAAGAACCTGCTCTATAGTATATATAGTGGCAGTATATTTAGGATCTCGGTCTTACAGTATATGAGAAACTGAAGTCAGTCTTTGACCACATGAGAACATCTGATTCATAAAAGAAACCCAACTTCCCTACATGGCGTCTTACTTCCTGCAAAAAAGAAGAGGGAAAAGCCATCATAAGTTTCAAGTATTAAACGAGACAAAGATGCCTGGATGAACTAAAACATGTATTCACCTTCAAGGGATGACTAACTGTCTTGCACTCACCTTCAAGGGATGACTAACTGTTTTGCACAAAACCTCAGTTTCTGTACCAACATTGACATTCAGTTGTATCTTTTCCTTCTTTGGAATTTTCTTCACAACAGGAGTGACATACTCAGGAAATGTAAATGGTATTTTGAAGGAGAACTGTCCATCTCTATATAATAATTTCTGAGACCAAGTAAGTTTAATTTTCAGATCTGAACCACCGTTGATCTGGAAAAGAAAATTTTGCAGAAATGAATGAAGCAATATAGATAATAAATAATTAATATTAGTGACTCCTCTACTAAAAGATAAGAAGTACACCTATTTGAAGTCTATTCATAGACTCAAGTAACTTACCTGTGGTATTGTTACAGTAAATATATGGGGTTTCAGAAAGGCTCCACTCTCAGCTCTGATGGCTTTCTGTGCATCCTTGTCAGTTTCATGTGCAACCAGTTGAGTACAATATGATTTTTTGGGAACATCAACTTCAACACCTAGAATTGAACCCTGTTAGACAAATAATCGTTGTTTGAGAATCAAAGATAAGCAAATTCCAGCACAGAAGAAAGAAATAAAAATGAGCAAGATCTGTTCAATCAGCAAACACCAGGCTGTATGGTGCTTTTCTTTGTCAAAATACTCAACATCTAGTAAACCCCCAAAGCTTATGGTCCTTGTTACTTACAATTATCCTAATTAGAACCTTACTTGGATACCCAGAACAGGAAGAAAACAAGAGCCCTTTCCTAAACTGCCTTTTAATGGTTTCAAACTCTTAAACATTGCAAGTACTCTTCACTCAGTGTTTACCACTTCTCTAAGGATGTCCAAATGATAACTCACTCGTACTGGGTGGTATATGATATGCATCTCTCCAGTATCATTTAGCTATTGCAAGCTATGAAAATAAACTTCTTTGTTACTAATTCAGTACTAATAGAGAATTAAAGAATACCCACGAGCTGAAATTAACATCAATATCTCAGTCTGTCAACCACCAAAGGCAAAATAAATGACTAAACAATGCCAGGGCATGAAGAAGAAACTAGAAAATCACAATATAGTCTCAAACTCTTCCAAGATATTTCTTGAGATCAGTCAATTACTCTAAAAGCACAAGCATCAAAGGATACAGAATGTTCCGGCTTAAACTACATGAAGAACAAAATCCCTAATCGCTACAAATATAATAACCAGTAGCTGCTAGCAAATTGTAATTCCC
The DNA here is from genome assembly GCA_036898065.1 of California macrophylla. Lineage (NCBI taxonomy): Eukaryota > Viridiplantae > Streptophyta > Magnoliopsida > Geraniales > Geraniaceae > California > California macrophylla. The sequence goes on along the minus strand of JAYMTO010000374.1, from coordinate 1,155 downwards.
CAATTCCAATCTTAATAGCACAAAAACAAAACACTTAAACCCCCAAATTCAGAATTAAGAAGCTGAATTTCAAACACACGGTGATAGAGACAGAGAGAGGGAGACCTGCTTGCCCATGGGGATGGCTAAACCACAATCGCAGCTTCTGCTTCCCATGACGCAATGGAGCCTCCAAGTGGCAGTAAGCGTAACGAAGACGGTATCCAGATAGCAATTGACGGCGAGGTCAACCCCGTTCATCTGGAGCGGAATGAGCGCCGGTGGGTCGCACTTGCCGTAGACGTAGGGCTGGTAACTGGGCAAATCCGGATTATCCACCATCCCAGGGTCGTAGATGACGGCGTACACCATCGGAGATGTCGGCAAAAAGGAGGACTCCCCCAATTTATCCATAGAAGGCAGCGGCCTCGGCGGCACGACGTCAGCGTCCTTGCCGAAGTAGAGGCGCCTGGACAGCTTGAGGCCGTCGTCCACGGCCTTGGAGAACTCGGACGCCATTGAAGACAGGTCAGTGAGGTCTGTGGAGAAAGAGAGAAGGATCGATTCGAGCTCTGGAAACGCGCCAGTGAGATTCGTTGAGAAGACGAAGATTGAAAAAGAGAAGATATTGGGTGGCTCAACTGTGAAGAAAGAGAAGGAGGAATCGGGTGCGGTGGTGCATTTGAGGACTTCACGTGGTCGCTAAGTGTCTGGCTCTGACAATTTGAGTATAACGGGCGGAGAGAGTGAGAAATTAAAATAGAATATTATGGTTACAAACTTACAATGGAGCTCAATACAAGGAAAACCATACCACTTACTTACCGTTACCTCAATTACTATTGGACAGCGCAACAATTCCTATTGGATTTCGAACCACTCTTCATTTCTTTTCGTTGCCGCCAAGGTTAAATCACATATATTTATAACCATTAACAATTATAATTGTTAAATTTCACAACTAAAATTTTAGGAATAATTACAATCATTTATCTAAATGCATGGTTTACAACACATATATGTGTCTAACAAAAAATAATATCACAATCGATTATAATATAAATTATTTATAAAACAATCAGTTACAATATAAATTATTTATACAAAAACCGAGGACAATATAAATTGTCTACATGTCAATCATTTATAATACAAAATGTCAACGCCACACTATGA
>JAYMTO010000373.1:0-12877 GCA_036898065.1 California macrophylla | reverse complement strand
TATTCTCAGGAGAAACTAGAAACTCACATAAGCAAACCAAAAACATCATGGTACACCTAGGAGGAGGTCCATGTTCTAGCCTGCAAGAATGTATCAGTGCAGTCCAAACCAAAATCACCAACCAGACAGATCAACGCCCCCCTAAGAAAGGAATCGTCAAGGGTAAAATCGTCATTTCTCAGAGTGCTGGAGAGTCAGGTCCTGGAAAATCAGCTTCAGTTCAGATCTATAGTGTAAACAAAATTGACCCAAGTAAGTTTCAAGTCCTAGGATATAGGAGTGGTTTCAGATATGACGTCCTAAGGAATGGTTTTGAATAAGTAAAAACATGCATATGTAACAAATGTACAAGGTGTATGTATACGTATCTGCTCAAGTTCCTTCATTCCTGCTTACCCTTTTTCTTCCTTGTTGCATTTGACAGACACCGGGAAGGGGAAGCTGAGTGAGAAAGCCTGCCTGAAGCACGGAAAAAGTAAGAAACATAATGGCATGAAGACAACAATATATGACATGAAGTTCCATGTTGAGCAACACTTTGGAACTCCAGGAGCCTTTGTAATATCAAATCAACATAAGCATAAGTTCTACCTTCAATCCGCTACGCTGCAGACCTCAGACAATCAGGTTATCCATTTTGACTGCAGGTCTTGGGTGTATCCTGTCAAACAGACAAAAACAGAACGACTATTTTTCTCCAACAAGGTATCAAGATATTTCGAGTTATTTCATTATTACTTCAATCAGAAACCTTAACTAATATGGTGGTATTTGATATTTATCTGATAGAGTTATCTTCCAACTGAAACACCTGAGGCTCTTGTGGAACTGAGGGAGCAAGAACTTGTTAGCTTGAGAGGAAACGGAACGGGGGAGAGGAAGGAATGGGATAGAATCTATGATTATGATTGCTATAACGATCTGGGCAATCCCGATAAATGTCCAGAACTTAGGAGACCTGTGCTAGGCGGGTCTGAAACACATCCATATCCTCGCAGAGGAAGAACAGGAAGACCTCCAAGCAATGCTGGTAACTCAAGAAGCCTAAATTTCTGATGCAAACAAGTGATCAATAACATCTCTGACTAGTGACTGTTTTTGCTGTTTATATAAAAATTTAGATCATTCAACAGAGAGCCGGAAAGAACTGATAGACTTAGATACATATGTTCCTCCGGATGAGCGATTCAGCCCCAAGAAATTCTCAGAGTTCGTAGCTAACTCAATCGGGGCTGGTGTGCATTTCCTCATTCCTGAGGCAAAATCATTGTTTCAAAATGATTCAGCTAGTTTCGAGTCATTAGATGAGATACACAGTATGTTTTCAATCAAAAGAAGCCAAGCAGTAGAGGGATGGGTCAATGAGAAGTTGAAGAACATGGTACCAGATGTGCTATTCAAAGATATTACTGATGCAAGCAACAAACAACCCATGAAATTCCCTATACCACAAATTATATCAGGTGATCAAGCATAAAAGTACTATACAGTCTATCAATCTACGTTTAAGTTCATGTCATATGCAAATCGTTTTTCTTTTCTGGCCTTCCTTGATTTCAGAAAACCATTTGGCCTGGCTGAATGATGTAGAGTTTGGGCGCCAAATGCTGGCTGGAACGAATCCTGCAGCAATTCGATGCTTGGAGGTATGACAGAAACTAGATATAAGAAATCAATTGAATAAACACTAACCTGAACTGAAATATCTGGTTTTCTGCAGAGTTTCCCACCAAGAAGCAAAAGTGGATCAATCAGTTCAATAGCAGCATCACATATAGAACACAGCCTTGATGGGTTGACTCTAGACCAGGCAATGAGCCAGTGGAGGATATTCATCCTGGATCACCATGACTATCTCATGCCATTCCTGAACAGAATAAACACAAAAGGTGTCTGCGCTTATGCATCGCGCACACTACTCTTCTTGAGGAGCGATAACACACTAAAGCCAGTGGCAATAGAACTGAGCTTACCTGATTCCTTTAATGTCTATCAGCTCAGCAGGGTGTTTGTACCAGCCAGTGAAGGCATTGAAGCAGCGTTATGGAAGCTAGCCAAGGCTCATGTAGCAGCTAATGACTCGGGTCATCATCAACTGATTAGCCATTGGTAACTATGACCAAAAATAGAACAGTTTTATTCTTTCACTTCTTGAACTAAAAAAATCGGCCATCTAATCCGAACGACTCTAAACTCTCATTTTTAGGTTAAAAACTCGGGCAGTTGTCGAGTCATTCATTATTGCAACTACAAGGCATTTGAGTGCAATTCACCCGATTCATAGGCTACTAGATCTTCATTTCAAGGACACCATGCACATGAATGCATTTTCTCGGAATCCTTGAGAAGACACTGTTTTCTAGTGAAATCTCCATGGAGTTATCTTCAGCTCTGTATAAAGAGTGGAGATTTGATGAACAGAGCCTCCCTGTTGATCTTCTCAAAAGGTACTACATTGCAGTACTTAACACTCAATAGTAACTTATAAAACTAGACTAGAACGAAATTACACAAGCTCTATGGCATGAATTTAAAGATGCAAAACTTCTTCACCAACAATAATTTGACAGTTTTTAGTGACAATGACTTTTTGCAGAAGAATGGCCCTAAAAGACTCGAAAGACCCTGCTGGGGTTCAGCTCCTCTTTGAAGACTATCCCTATGGAAAAGACGGGCTTCAATTATGGGTTGCTATAAAGACATGGGTGGCAGACTTTTGCTCACTCTTTTACACTAACGATAATTCTGTCATGTCTGACATAGAAGTCCAAAAATGGTGGGAAGAAGTCCGAAATGAAGGTCACCGTGATAAGCGGAATGACATAGGGTGGTATGAGATAAATAGTGTCTCCAACCTAATAGAAGCCTTGACTACTCTCATATGGATTGCATCAGCCCTTCATGCCTCAGTGCACTTTGGTCAATATGGGTATTCAGGTTACCCTCCAAATCGCCCCACCCTATGCCGAAAGTTCATTCCAGAGGAAGGAACATTAGCATTTGGCGAGTTCCTTAAGGATCCAGACAAGAATTACCTTAAGATGTTGCCTGAAAGATTCGAGATGACACTTGGGATAGCATTTATGGAGGTCCTCTCACAGCAGACATCTGATGAAGTGTACTTGGGGCAAAGGCCAACAATGGACTGGACAGATAATGAAGAAGTTCGAAAGAGATTTGAGAAGTTCAACAAGAACCTACAGAAGATAGAGAAAAATATCATGGAGAGGAATAGAAATCCCAAGCTTACTAATAGGTTGGGCCCAGCCAAGATTCCCTACACACTTCTCTATCCCAACACATCGAATCTTGGCTCCGCAAAGGGTCTAACAGGAATCGGGATCCCTAACAGCATTTCCATGTAACGTGTTTTCACATGTTCTGTACATTTAACATGAATACTTAATCATTTGCTTTAAGCGTGCATCACCTTATATAAAATGGATGAGTTCAGTTTAGCTAATCCACCGAAGACTTAACTAATAACTCGTATGTTCACCACAAAATAAGTTATCCGCTCCTAAGTTGTTTAAACCTTCATGCATAAATGTATTCTCCTCATCACAAGTCTGGTGAGTATACACACAATTCTTAACAAAGAAGAACAGCAAAAATTCCAATGGAGAAGAATATAAGGAATGTTGAATCACATTTCTTTCGTGATATGTGATCACGAAGTTGCTTCTGTAGCAAATACAAAACAAAGGAGTGGATCAACTAAAAAAGAGAGTAATTTGAAGTAGGCACATACACAAGTGGAAGTTGGCACGACATAGCAACGAAACAGAGTCAATACACTCCGGTGGAGTTGACATTGACCTCTGGAAGCATCTTCCAGCTGTCCATTTAATCAACAAGGATGTGGGGTTGTTCCTGTTTCTCCGTTGCACACATTTAATCATCATCGACCTTGAACTGCAAAAGGTGCACAATCAACTTTGCTAGGATTGCCCAATACCATGTCAGCAACCATTTCAGCAGTCCCCAAAGCCTGGAAGTTGAACCAAAATGATGAAAAATGCTTTTCAGTGATCTAGGAAAAAAGTAACTTAAGTGGCAACTTTCATCCATCAGGTAAATATGGAGACTTTTAATATGACTAGATCATGCAGAGCCCACCTCAGTGTACAACATAAAAAATACTTCCAGATTAACAAATACAAATGCCAGGGTATACAAATCCATGCAGTCCCTCAATATAGAAAAAAAAAAAGCAAACTGAAAATTACCATAGAAAGTCCTCCACCTTCATGCCCAGTTGCAAGGAGCACATTTGATAAACCAGGCACGGGCCCTATCATCGGCTTCCCATCAGGCACTGAGATCAGCAGAACATCACATCATATTTACTTTGCAGCCAATAAGATCATTTCTGGTGTTAATCATTAATGCTAATAACTATTGAATGATATCAGGACTTACTGTAGGGACGTAATCCTACTCTTACTTTTCGACTAGCACTGAACTCAGTAAGGGGCTGCCTTCCTAAACTGGGAAAGAACTCCCCAACTCGTTTCCATATTAGATCAACAATAGACTCATCCACTTCAGTATTGAATCCAGCAAACTGGCGGCTGCTTCCTGCAAATATGAACAATGGACTGAACCAAAGCATGCAAGTTCCAATGAAAAACATACTTCACTCTTACACGCATGACTGATATATATGGAACACAACAAAACCAAGATGTTAACCTTTGGCAAAGACTGCAATTAGGTTATCCAGCTACTATGATTCAGTAATCTGAAATTTAAGGTGAAAATATAAAGCCCAGCATAGACATCCTGATCCAATTTGACTGACACGGAACGCAATATCACCATTTTCCCAATAAGTCATAGTATCATCAACAGAGATATTCAAGTTATACTCCACAAAATAATTAAAGGTATCTTAAAGCAGAGAAAAACATAAATTTACCGAGAACAAGGTTTCCCATTGAGTCCATCATGGCTGTCATTGAAACAGATAAGTTTTGCCCATTGTCAACTGGACCTGATGAGGAAGTTAGACTTTGATGACTGAGATAACCAACCTCCATCAGACCATGATTCAGTTGAAATGAATTGAAATTCTCAAGCAGAAGCAGGTGACCCTGTCATGCAGATAAAGTAGGTAAGTTTATATATAGAAAAACCCACATCTGTGATAGCACGAACATTTGATAAATTGGCCACATAAGAGAAATATAATCATCAGTTACAGATAAAAGAAATAAATTATTCGACCGGTCTCGTAATTTTCAGCTCATTCTAGCTCCTCAGTGTAGAATTGGCCACTAAAGGTGTATTTACTCTTTACATTCAACTAAGACCATAGGACACAAATACACCAGAGTTACCTATATGTCCAATTTTTCATTTCAACAGAAGCTCTGGAGTAACTTTAAGATAACTCATTCATAAAAACTGCAAAAAAATATACTAGCTGAAATGGGACAACAGAGATATTCCAATTAGTTAGGAAGATGAATGTCTAGTTAAATCCCTTTGCTGGGTAATCTTAGTTGGATGCCCTTTCATTTCAGCCTTTTCTCATCAAAAGTTTAAACCCTTCCTAAAAGTTAAGGGGTGAAGCTAGAAAGTGTGGGGTTAGGGAAGGAAAGAATTTATATATATATAAAACAAATGGTGAACCTAGAGAAATGTCAGTGGATAGAGAATGTACATATTTTTACACAAAAGAAAGCAGATCACTTCATAAAAAAAAATATACTATTACCTTTCGAGGCCTTACAGGGACATCTAAGACAATCCCTAATTCTCTAACAAGGTCATGCATCAAAGATCCACTCCAACAACCAGCTGCAACTATAACGGCCTTCTCACTGTACAAAGTATTCTTGGAAGTTTGAATGGCTTCAACCTTCCCAGTGCTACTAGACCTGAGCATCAAAGAACCACAATATTTATCTCCATTCTTTTATTCTATTGTTTTTTTAAATAACTTAAGAATGCAGCTAAAAGAAGATGGCAGCAGACCTCAACAAACCGATCACTGGATCATTATAGAATTCTGCATATCTTCCTTCTGAAGCAAAATGTCGATTAGCCTACACATCAACAATCTATTCATTATGCAGCTATATAAAACACAAACAAAGAGAAACAAAATAATAAGCACCCCATACACAAAAGAAAATTAAACAACCTTCTCAAGAAATGCAACTGTGTGATAGGCATCCAATTGGCAGTCATCGGGTAGAAAAGCTGCCCCACTTTCTTCTCCAACCACGAGTGCAGGTTCCTGAGAGCCCAGATCATTGCTAGACAAGTACTCCACTCTCAACCCAGCTTCAGATAGCTGCTTCACCTTGCTTTTTAGCATGGCTAAATCTTGTGGGCTTCTACCCACTAACAAGCTCCCTGTAGATTACAAATGTACAATGTCAAAACAAACATTACCAGCAACATCCAAACATTTACTGAAAAATAACCCATGTTTTCCATCAACATATCTACCATTTCTATGAAGTTCATACATAATACATGATAAATATCTACGGGCCCACTTACACGATCCTTGTAGATTATTAGGTCAAAAGTCAAAGCATCAGTTACTGAAAAATAACCCAAGTTTTCCATGAACATATCTAGCATTTCTAGGAAGCTTGATTTTTTACTGTTGCAATACAAAAAATCAATTGATACCTGTCTTCTTCCAGCCCAATTCGTCAAGAGGATTCAAGCCTTGTTCATGTAAGCTCTCTGCCAACATTTCCCACAACTTCTGGCTTCTTAATCCCAGATCCCACAAATCACTCCCTGGGCTTTTGTGTGCCATCCATATATATCCCTGCCCTGAAATTTCCACAGGCGCAAATGGTCAAACATATTGTAGGCATTTCACACAATACAATCAACAATCCGAGCTCACAGTTGTGTGTTACCTGCACCGGTGGCGCCGGAGCATGGTACGTCCTTGTCAACGACGGCGACGGAGAGGTCCGAGCCGATCAGAAACTGGCGGGCGATGGTCAATCCAATGATCCCGGCTCCGATTATCACAACGTCGAAAGAGTGGTGCGAGGCAGGGACTGGGTTCGGAACCGAAACCCTGATGGGTTCAGGTCGATTTGCTCGGGTTAGCCCCGTTGACCGGGAAATTTTGGAGCCGAAGAAGCTTGATCGAGATTGAAGGGCGAGAGTGGAAAATTGCAGCCTTGGATGCGAAAAGACATCGCTCCTGACGCCTACTGTGCTCGGAGAGTAGGCTGAGACTGAAGCCATTTTCTTCTTCGGACAAATCGTCACTGGCACTGATATCTGGCGGCGGCTACCCACTGATCTGAGTCATAAAGCTGTGTTTTTTTAATAATAAAACACATCAAAGATGTTTTCTTAATTTATGAATATTCGAGTCCTAAAAATTTGATATCATCAAATAATTATATATTAAAAATATAGTAAATTAAAAATATATATTTGAAAGTGTCAAAAATTAAATTTTTTTATTTTAAAAAATATATATTTTTATCAAACTCGTAAAAAAAATCATATAACAAAATTGTCAAAAAACATCTAAATTCTCGAAATTATAATATTTTAAATTCAAATTTAAAAATAAACCTTAATTTTTGTAACTACACTGATAATAAAACAATAATCACATAACAATACCTTCTTTTTTGTTGCAAGAATGGCAACTTTTGTTTTTCGACTACGTCGGATCAGAACATTTTTGCCGTCCCGTAAAACTCGATTAGATGTTGAGTTAAAGTTAAACCTTGTCAAGGGCAAGTAGAGTGAGTAGGGAAGATGTCCCATCCCAACTATTTTCAGGAACAAACATAGATTCCTCCTAGCATTCACCACACGTGTCTATATCTCAATGGATGACCCCGCGAGGCCTAGGATTAAAACTTACCCTCGCATGGGCCCACAACCAATGATTGAGGATTGTTTTGATTCCATTCCGTGTTCCCGCTTGCACCACCGTGTCTCCTCCTCCTTCTTCCTCGTTCTCTCCCATTAATTTCGCCGCCAAAACCCTAACCATAGTCTCAGGGCCACCACCGAAACCGTGAAAGCTTAAACTTTCTATCTGGGTTCTTCGAAATCTGCGAAACCCACCATTTTTCCTCAAATTATGCCGTCATTTCTCTTCGCCACCCTCCTCTGTTCCCTGATTCTGAGACCCATTTCGTCGTCGCGAGGCTCAGAATCCATATACGAGGCGCTCCGAGACCACGGGATGCCAATGGGATTGCTCCCCAAGGGCGTGATAGATTTCGCCATCGACGGCGAGGGACGGTTCGAGGCGCATCTGGATCAGGAGTGCAATGCGCAATTCGAGAGCGAATTGCATTACCAGAAGAACGTCTCCGGGAAGCTGAGCTACGGGCATATCGGAGAGATTTCTGGGGTTTCAGCGCAGGAGCTGTTTCTGTGGTTTCCGGTGAAGGGCATTCGTGTCGACGTGCCCAGTTCCGGGGTCATTTATTTTGACGTCGGTGTGGTTTTCAAGCAATTCTCTATGTCTATGTTCGACACGCCGCCGGATTGCACGGCGGTGACGTCTGCCTCCGGCGGTGGTGATATGGAAGACATCATTTTATTGGCGGAGTCTCTTTCAACGGTAATTAGACCCTTTTTTCCGCTTTGTTGATTTTTAGTGTTGATCGTGGAGAAAGTTGTCTCTGACTCTGTTGCATTGACTATTGAGAAATGATTGAGTTTGATATTGTTTCATATTAAGGTGACGTTTCTGGATTTCAATGACCGCAATTATGTGCATTTACAGCTAAACAATACAGAACAAGGGGTCTTTGATCTTCTTATGTATGTATTTTGATGTCTCATTCAATGTAACTAAACTTTCAGGCCATTGCACATATATGCAGGTCCACTTCGGGAAGATCCAATATCAGCTCGACGAGGAAGACTCCGGGAGGGACGTTGTTCGGTAGAGCTATCAGTTCCTGTGTTGTGTTGTGCTGTAAATGTTGTGTTTTGGTCGTTTCTTTGTTCCATCAAGTGCAGATATTGCAAACTAGTCGAGCCTACTGAGGGTGGTTTAGGAGTCGTCTGTGAACTGTTATTAGGTAATAAAGCTGCAAGCAATAATGGATACATTTTGTAGCATAAGTTGTAGATTGATGATTTATGTACGTATCATATCAGTGATATAATTTTTACTTTGATTTGTCTAACACGACTCTACTTGTTTGAAGTACACGTAAGTTTCGATGTCACAACTCTATACACACTTCTGATGCATGATCTAACAGATTAATGCTCAATTTCTCTTATTTAAGTGATTGAATTTGAAGGAACAGCAAAGTTGAAGCCTTGAAGGATTGCTAATTTGTGTTTCTGCATTGTTTCACTGTCCACGTCATCCACATGGCCCACTTCAACGCGGTTTTGGTGGGTCCCACGCGGTACGGTCATCGTGGAAAATAATAAACAATTAAGATCATTGTTCGTCTTCATCGCTCTCTCTGCTGCGATTGATTGGAGCTCCGTGGGTTCGGATTCGAGGCGATGAAGAAGCATCGATGAAGCATCCAAATTCTGATAATGGAGTAACTCGGAGACAGACCCATGTTCTTCTTTTTTGGTTTTTTCTCATTTATTGCGGTTTATCAGTAAAAAAACCACAAAATTCGTCTTTTTATTTAAGTAGCACACAAAAATCTTCGTCTGTCTTGTTTTCTTGCGTCGCATGTTGGTCTGTTTGTGGGCTTGCTTCACTTGCTCCTGTCGCTTTCTTCACTGCCAAGTAGTGCTCTGTGTATTGGGTTTTCGATAATGTCGCAGAAGAGGCAGTCCTCCGAAGATGGTGAGGCTCAATCAGAGGGGAACAGCTCCGGTGACAAGCGCAGGAGGGTTCCTAAGCTGAAGAGGTAAGAATATTTGTTCTTTATTGAGATTTAAGTTTGGGTTCCTAAGCCAATTGGTGACAAATTGGCTTTTTTTCCGTGTGATATGTGATTGACATTTCATTTAGGAAGTGCAAATTTTGAATGAGAAACGAAGAAATTGAACTGGGTTTTGCTTGTTTTGGTTGGAGATTTTGTATGGGTAAATTTCCCCTGGGGAGATTGAGGTTTTTTTGTCAGAAATGGGGATAACTGAAATTGGTGATTTTGTTATTATATAGTTGTTTTAGGGTTCATGAATGTAGGGTGTGATTGTGAAGTGTGAGTTTGTTTTATGTTGAATAGTGGTTTTGTGAAAAGTATCCCTAGCTTTATTGGAATGTAGTGTTGGTAAATTTGCATTATTATTTTATTGAAATTTGTTGTTTCATGAGATTTCTGTCGTGAAATACATCTCATTGTCTTACACTTCTCTCTTAAGATTAAGAGAATCTGTTGCTGAAAAAGGGTGGACACGGAACTTAAACACGCCTAATTTATGAACTTGGGAAGCTTTGCAAAGAAGAATGGTGTATATGGTTAAGTCTCGTTGTAGTGGGAGTTGACTGGTTATGATTCGGACGTGAGAAGTGGACTAAGTTACTTAAGAAATTAGTGCTTTGTGCAATTGGATCTCTATTAAATTATGTTTAGTACTTTTGGTTAAACTTAAACGGATTGTGAAAGTGACAGTTTGTTTTTATAATCTAAGTGTGTTCCTGGAGTGGATGAAGGTACAATCACTACAGCATTCGCTGGAGCCAGTTTTGGAGCCCTTGATTCGTAGAGTGGTAAGTCTAACCCTGAATTAATTTCATTTAATGAGTCCAAAACTCATGCTAATTTTTTTTAATTCAGAAATCATGCTTAAACTATTCATTTAGCATCTTTTTTGCGTTGCATTTACTGATATTTTGAGGCCATAAATTAGTAGGATTACTTTTTTGTATGAGCATTTTATATCTGTGTGTCTGTACCCCAAGACTTAGTAATTGTGGATTGTCGTTGAACTAGGTAGCTTTTCAAACTCATGGTAGCCCCTTTTCAGTTTCAGCTTGCCATTTCATATAATGTGAAACCATGAAAATAGGTCGGTGACTATCCTTAGTAATGCTTTTAGCTGATTACTGCATAACCATTTGATCTTGGAAAATTATGATACTCATCAATATATGTGCTTGCTTGTTTATCTTAGCTGTAGAATCTTCTTTTCGTCCATATTTTGGTTAAACCATAGCAATTTGAAGCTAATTTTCTGGCACTAGATTTCATCAATATGTTGCTACTTCTGCTGTTCATGGGTTATTCATATCCATTTGCTTTGCTGGTTTTTTCTTTTCTTTGTTGCAAAATGAAATGTTTTCTTCGTCTGAGCAATGTAGAGTTTTTCATAATGGGACAAGTGGAGAATCACATGGAAGTGAATTGTGGCATAAGCGAAAAGTTCGAGACATTTCTCAGACTAGTACATAATAGAAATGCTTATCATGTTTAAATAAGCTCTTGGTTCTGTTGATATATTTGTCTTGCTCTCAGCTTGATTTTAATTAACTATAGATGTGTATGTCATACTTCTGATTAATTGTTTATAAAAATTGTAACTATTCATTCTTATTACATGTTTACAGGTTAAAGAGGAAGTTGATTTGGCTCTAAGTAAGCATTTGACCAGCATGAAGTGGTAAGAAACAATGCCATGAGAATTAATATTTATTTTTCTACCTTAGAAAATCGAGAAGGGAGAGTGTAGTGTTGACACATTTTTTTCCTTTTCCTTTTTTTGGTTCGAGGACTTGCCGTAAAGAGGTAAATTCTCCTGAATTAAGAATAAGGAATCTGCAGCTACAGTTCACAAAAGGTCTCTCTCTTCCGGTATTTACCGGAGCTCGTATTGAAGGAGAAGAGAATTCAACCCTCCAAATATCTTTGTCCGATCCTCTTACTAGGAAGATAGTTAATTCAGGGCCCGAATCTACAGCACGGGTGGAAGTTGTAGTTCTTGAGGGTGATTTTGATGGTGATGAAGGCGTCAACTGGACGCTGGAAGAATTCAAGAATAACATTGTAAGAGAGAGGGAAGGAAAGAAACCACTTCTCACAGGAGATGCATTTCTTAATCTCAAGGAGGGAATTGGTTTGGTAGGTGATGTTTCTTTTACAGACAATTCAAGCTGGACAAGGAGCCGCAGGTTCAGGTTAGGAGCAAGAGTTGTCGATAACATAGGTGGAACTCGAGTCAAAGAGGCAAAGACAGAACCCTTTGTAGTAAGGGATCATCGTGGAGAATGTGAGTTCTTTTTGTATTTGCTAAGCTCTATGAATACCCAGTTAGTACTTATAGCTGTTGCTTCCAAATGTGTTCAATGGGAATGCTACATGCAAATGCACATACCAACAAGTAATATGTTGATAACTAAATGTCCTTGATCCCACAAGGGCCAAATAGACTAACAAACAAGACGAACACATTTTGATTTATGAAAAACCTAACCCTGCACTTCGTGATTTTGTTGTCACTTAGCAGCATTTCATTCAACTGTCTTGCTTAGGTTGTGTGAACATAATTCCTGAAAGATCGTTCTCACTAAAGTTGTAACTCCGTTCATAATTATGTTTCGTGATTGCAGTGTACAAGAAACATCATCCTCCATCTCCAGTCGATGAAGTATGGAGATTAGAGAAGATAGGCAAAGATGGAGCTTTCCACAAGCGCTTGGGTCGAGAAAACATCAACACCGTGAAGGATTTTCTGACTCTACTCTTCATAGACTCTTCAAGGCTCCGAAATGTATTAATCCATTCCTCTTATCTCTTATATTTACATTTGCAATGATCTTTACTCCTTTACTTTTCTAGGCACAATCTCTGTCATATAATTTCTCAGCACTTGTTCCCTTTTTCTCCTCCCTTCCCTTTTCTTTCTTTTTTACTTTTCTCGTGTTTCTTGATGATAAAAAAAGAATATAAACATTGTGTTTTTGTTGGGAAAATAACTTGCGATTTTAAACAAATGG
>JAYMTO010000372.1:0-12885 GCA_036898065.1 California macrophylla | reverse complement strand
CCTCCCCGTCCACCTCCAGGGCCATCAACGGCGGCAAGGACAGGTCCTCGTCCCACTCCAATCTCATGACCAAGGCCGCTCCGCACGACCATCACGCTTCTCTCTCTAAGGCCACTCGCTCTGATGGTCTGGATCGCTTCCTTTCCTCACATTTCTATGTTTCAATTACATTTCTATTACTATTTTGATGTGTTCGTCTGGAATGAGCTCGTTGAATTTAATTTTCTGCTCCTTTCTCATTGAGATCTGGATTATTAGGCTTAGTTTTCACTTTTCATTCAATTTGAAAATTTTAATCTTACTTTTGTTTCTGTGTGTAATCATTGTTGCGTGATTTGTGAATTCAGTAAGTTTGAATTGGGGGTGTATATTGTGAAAAATTAGAATGGTCTTTTTTCCTGTTAACTGTCAATTTAAAAAATAATGAAATTTGAAAGGATAGAAACTAATGAGTATTTTTCCCCATAATTTGTGGAGCTCCATCAAAGGTTTAAGTATGTCATGAAGAGGCAGTATTCAGATTCAGTATGTTGGTATTGCAAGGTGGTAAACCTCTCGTAAAGAGCTTGCTTATACACCATAGTCTTATGCATAATAGTTTTTACCACCTGATTATGAAAGCAAGTTAACTGTGAGGAAATTATCGGATATTTGCATGAGATTCTATTAGCATTTTTGGAGAAGAGAGCATAGGTGCATTACTGAAATAGGGGGTTGATCCTCACCTCGGCTTCGTTGTCCAGAGAAGGCCCGGTGGTGGACGACATCTTGCAGCTGGCAGAGTCCGTGGGAGTTGGGAAGTTCACCCATGTGCGTAGATTGGCGAACGTGGTCGCTCACCGTCTGGCCCGGTCGGCTGCCACTTCCGGATGCTCCAGTCAATGGACTCTTGCTTCCTCTTTGTGGCTTTCAGTGGAGTTAGATAGGGACAGTGTCCCTTTGTTAACTGAGGGGCTTTGATGTCCTTTTGTTTCCTTTCCCTTTTTAGGGATTTTTATCAAAAAAAAAGAAGAAAAGAAATAGGTTTTGTTTGTCTCCATTACTAGATCCTATCAGCAAAGTTATATGGTGGATAGAATATTGTCTTCCACAATGAACTCCCAAGTAAAAAACTTTAAAGTCTAGTTTGTTTATAGATGGTCATTGTGTGTGTATGTGTCCTGCATTGTTACTTGTATTCCTTGGAATTGCATGTCAGTTTTTGTTTGATTCACCTTTCCCTGTCAACGAGTTTGTGTTGGTTCATTTCTCTTTATAGTTCTTTGCCTACTTATGCATGTGCAGAACTACTCTTAGTCTTACTGATGATAAAAATAAATAAATGCAGAAGAATCAGAAACAGACAGTGAAGAGTCAGAGGTAAGTGGGTCTGATGGGGACGATACATCTTGGATTTCATGGTTCTGCAATTTGCGAGGGAATGAATTCTTTTGTGAAGTTGATGATGACTACATACAAGATGACTTTAACCTCTGTGGATTAAGCAGCCAAGTTCCCTATTATGATTATGCTCTTGATTTAATTTTGGATGTGGAATCTTCTCACGGTAAGCTTATATTCTTGACACGTGTATTCATTTTCTGATGTTCTGATTTCTAAACGTTGTGCCTTTTGTACAATGTATTTTGTTGTTTCATTATGTACTTATGGAGCTACATACATCCATAATTTAGCTGTATAGTGTTTTGACAGCGTCTTATTTTCTTGACAAATGCTTCACAACTTAAGTTTGAAGTAGGATTATGATTCTTATTAGGTTAGGTAGTTTGTTTTTTGTAAATGTTGATTGGTTTGGATGGTAGGGGATATGTTTACAGAGGAACAAAATGAGCTAGTTGAATCAGCAGCAGAGATGCTTTATGGTTTGATTCATGGCCGCTACATATTGACTAGCAAGGGACTGGCAGCAATGGTGAGATATTTCTTTTTATTGTCAAATTAGATGTTCTATATTTTCTTTATATGGTTTGGAATACACTGGCTAGAATACTAACAATACTGTTTGATGTATGCAGCTGGATAAGTACAAGAACTACGATTTTGGAAGATGCCCAAGGGTTTACTGCTGTGGGCAACCCTGTCTCCCAGTTGGCCAAGCTGATGTTCCTCGATCAAGCACCGTGAAGATATACTGCCCAAGATGCGATGATGTATATTACCCTCGGTCGAAGTATCAAGGTAGTATCCTATATGCTGCTGAGTCCTAACCTTATTTTGACAGCTATATACTCTCCAATCCATCTGGTTGTTAATATGCACAAACATAAATAGTCCTGCTATATGTGTTTTATCCTCTTACCTGCTATTTTTTTGCCTTTGTATCCTGAGCTGGCATGAATACTTGTTATTGGTGGAAGAGTGCGGGAAGGTTAGGTGTTGATAACTTAAAGATTGCTTGTTGGCTTTGGATATCAATCTTGTGGAATAACAAAGTTGTGACAAGTACCTGAATGTTTTGTTCTGCTTATATTAGCACATTAAAAATTTTTATTCTATCACATTCCTGTCTGAAGGAGATGGGTTTTGGGCCTTTAACTATCACCTTGATACATGATAAGTGTTGGATCTGTATGTAACAATTTCAATCAATTGAAACATCAAGCTAGTCCTGGAAGTATAATTTACTGTTTTGTATGCATTATATGGTCAAAAGGTGCAATGCATGTTCCATCTTGTCACTTACAATGCATGTATAAGGTTTCAATTACTGCTGCACAATGAGATTTAAGGCTTGATTCATTTTTTATCAACACCATCATCCGTAGGCAATGAATTGCAATACATTCTTTCTGAGTTCCTTTAACTCTCTATAGACATTGATGGAGCATATTTTGGGACCACATTCCCTCACTTGTTCCTGATGACTTATGGGCACCTGAAGCCACAAAGGGCGTCTACGAGCTATGTTCCAAGAGTATTTGGATTCAAGGTCCACAAACCATGATGCTGGAGGTTGCAAGCTTTTTCTTTGGGTTAGAATTCCAACTTCATATTCTCTATCTCTCTGGAATTAATGCCATTGCAAGTTCAGGTAGAGCTAAGAAGTCTTCTGAATTAACAGTGCCTCCTGTCTATGCTCCCCCTTCTCTTGATGTGCTCCGAGAAGTACACCATAAAGCAAATGTGTAGACAAATGAAGCCATTATCTACTTTCAATTTTGGTTGCCAAGTCTTTTATGACTTTGCTCTTTACTGGTGGATTAAAGAATTTATGTTGTACTTTGATCTATCTTGTTTTTGTTAAGTTTCTGTTTCTAGCTATGGATTGAAGAATTTGTTGTAGTTCAAAATAACCAGCTGTTTTTTCGGTACTGTTGAGATTGTTATTAAGTCTTTTTCACTGGCAGTGATTTCAAATTTGAGTTGGACATAGCATGAATGACTTGATCTGTGCAGCATTACATGCAGATGGTGCTATTTAAGTGAAGCAATGATTTATTAACAGAAGAAGCTGTTGAAGACAGAATTTGGGATTAGATTTAACATGAATATTTGGTTTGAAGTGGCAGTAGTAATAGAAACTGGTTTGGTGTTATATGCACATATTGGGATTGGAGAGGATGGTTTGTGGCTTTACTGATACTTTGGCTCATGTGCATTGCATGTGGAAGGCCATATTATTCATATATTAAGACCAATTCTCGACAGCTAAATGGTGTAAATGTATATGTGTATATGGGTCCTCTTGCTAATAATTCTCTGGGGCTGGGAAAGATCCATATGCATATGGGTGGGTGAGTACAGTAAACAGAGGAAAAGAAAACTAAAGAATGGTGTTTGTATAGCAATAATGAAGATGTATATAGATCCCAATTTGGACACATTGTCTCAAATTGACTAGGCCTATGGAGTAGTAATGTATCTGGGTACTAACTATAGGGGGAGTGGACCCATATGATCAATAATTGGGATGAGAATGGGATATTATGCACATGAGGACATGTTTCTATCCATATTATATACTACTTGTCTAAATATGAAGTTGAAATCTAATCCTATCCGAAAGACATACTTGCCCTTTGATATAAGTTAAGGATAGTTTCATGTGTCATTGAACTCATCACTTGTTTGAGAGGATCAGATTGTTTTAAAGAGAGGAATGGAAATGAATCAATGACAAGGACAGTATCAAGGCAAAAAAAAAAGAGCTTTGGGTTGGGTTGAGGATAAGAACAAAACTATAAGGCCTATCCTCAACAATCTTATCATATATTCATGATTTTCTTTCACCCAAAAGACATTAAAGTGAATGCTTTAGTTTATAAATTAATATTTCTCTTTGATTTTGTTAAATATATAGATAAAATTTAATTTTAATTTTTTTGATGTATCTTTCGAAAAATAGTTACAATGTTCAAAAATTATTTTTTTCAAGACTATAATCTTTCTTTAATACTCACATCAACTCAAAGATTTAGCATGTTACATAAATAACTTACAAACAAATATTATTGATAATTGATGAGTAATTAACTTCTCAAAAGTAAATTAAAAGTTTATTTGAAGACATTTAAATTTTAGAAAAGAAAATAGATTCATTTTTAAATGAATGATGTATGAGAGTACGTCATCCAAAAAATGATTCTAATTAAGTTCTTTAATTGGTTGATAATTGAAGTGTTTTGTGATGCAATCAAGACTGGTGCAATGCAACACACAAACCAATCCACCAATTTAGCTGATAAACATTTTATAAATACGAAAATTACTTTTAGGTCCTTTACGTTCCTTCAAGCTAAAGGGTGTGGGTAGTGGCGTATCCGTAAATTTTGTACGGAATTCGGCAAATGTACTTTTCTTTCGTCAACGCTTTCATAAGAAAATAGACCGTTGATCCCAATTAGATAACGGAAACGTGGAACTCCTGCACTCCGGCACGTGGCATACCGATGGTTGATCGTTGGTTTCGGTTTTGAACGGTTCCGATCTGTCGTTTTCCCCAAGGCCTTGTATTGGTGGGAGAAAAAGCCAACTCTGACTTGGCATTCGCACCTACTTGCCCACACCGAAATTACTCAACTACCCATTATTTCGTTCCTTTATTACCCTTCTTCCTCAAAAGGATAGTAACTAGCACAAAGCATAGGAAAAGGCGCATGTAACTACTTTCAAATTGTCACTTTCTTACCTAGTTATTTTTAATTAAAAAATGTATCAATCTCCCAATTTCTTTTGAAAAATAAGTCCGTTCAAATCTAGTTTTTAAAATTTTAAAAATAAAATGACGAAATTACTTTTTATTAGAGCATCCACAATGAAAAACCTCATGAGACGACGCGAGTAGCCAACCCACTGTAGGTAGTGGCGGAGGCACGTGGGCCCTAGGGGAACGTGCCCCACCTACAAATTTTTTTTCTTTTTAATTTTGAATTTATACCCTTTAAATTTTTTGTTTTTGCTTTGGTGCCCCCCCTCAAAACTAATTTTTCGATCGGTGCCCCACCTCACTGAAAAATTTGGCTCCGCCACTGACGTTCGATTGTTATATATCTTATGATCGATGTTACATCCAATCAAAAAATAATTATTTGATCGATCTTCGAGGAAAACCCATTGATGAGATTGAATGAGAAGTCAAACAACATTTTTGTTCCAATGCTTATGTTCATGGTTTTAAATTTTATTTGGCATATGGATGACACTAAAATAGATATGAGCTATATTTTGTGTTCTTAACCAATCATTTAATGATTAGTAATATCGGGTCTCTGTTAAATTATGAGAACGTTACTTGTATAAAAACGTTGATGGTACATAACAAATTGTGTGATGGACAGGGCAAATTCGTCCAGAAAATATTATCTGCAAATGCCCCAAAATTTCGAGTAATAAAAGCAGTCACAAAGGGACGCGCAGTGAGGTGTTTCCGTGGCTCTCTGTTTCTGTGATGAACAGTATTTTGATTTTTCTGTAGCATCTAGATTCTGTGACTCTCTAACAAGTCATATTTTCCAGATCCGTTGAATCTGAATTTTTCTGGGTTCGGATTGCAATACAAATTCACCACCTTCGTCTTCACGATTTTTGAACCCCAACAAATCAGCTTCCGCAGAGAAATCGGTGCTCATAGACGAAGAACGAAGCAACCTATCAGTCTCAGATCGATCCGCTCTGCTTTCCCCAGGTAAATCCTCCTCACTTTTGCTTTCCGTGAAAGTTTCATGTGGAAATGGAAATGGAAATGAAATAAGGTTACAGATCTATGGAGTTTTTTTTTGGTTTAATCATTGTTGTGCAATTTATGGGGTTGTTTTTGCTTATCTATATTGTGGGTTTTTGTTATTTTGTCACAGTGATTTCTGGGTATTTGTATTTGAGCTTGGATCTGTGAAATATTTGGGCGTATAGTGGTTTTGGTGTTGGAATTGAAGTTATTGTTGAACATATTGAGCATCTGGGTAGCTGGTTGAGCTGGTTCTGTTGTGTTGCATGCTTGTTCTGGGTTGGTTCTGGAGAAGATCTAGAATTCATGGTGTGTTTTCGGGCTATTCCGATCGTAAAGCTGTGATTTTGATAGTGTTTTTGTTTAGCTCTAGCAGTGAAGCTTACTGGGTTGCTTTTTGAGGAAGGGTCTGTGAAAATTTGGAAGAGTTATTGGTAGTTTACTGATTTTGTCCCATGGAGACTCTTGTTGTTGTTGCTCAACATAGGAATCAGTACAATGGTGGCAAGACCAAGCACCACGGGACTGGCAGGTTTGTGTCTTCGCCTTCTTCGGGTTTCAAAGGAATCAACTGTCGTAGTTACCAATCTGGTGTTGGTTTGCTCCCAACCCCATTGAAATCTTGCTGCACTCCCTCAACGAAACGAGATTCTTCATCTTCATACACCCAAATTGCATCTCCTTGTGCTAGTTCAAACACTCATGAGAACTTGACCTCGAAATCTGGTTCCAAAAGTGCTCCAATTGCAATCAACAGGGGGAGATCTTTCCGCGAGAAATTCTGTGAAGAAACTTTTGCTTACTCTGAGCTTTGGGCCGGGCCTGCGTACTCAAACTCACCTCCTCCGAGTTCTCTCCCTATACCGAAGTTCTCAATGAGGCCCAAGCGAACTGTTTCTCTCGAGTTGCCTGCCTCTGACCGGGATATCAAGTTTCACCCAATTGCTAAGTCTGCACCAACATCTCCAACTACCAGGAAGCATAGCCCTTTTTCAAGAGAAATGTTAATGTTTCAGAATGCTGACTCTGCGACACAGACTCTGCGTCGCATTCTCAGTCTCGACATTGCTGATGAATGAAGTAAATGGAGCATTTGGCTCCTGTAAATAAGTCTACCGTGCTAAGTGGGTTAGTGGGTTAGCGGTAGATTGTGTATATAGTGAATAATTTGGCTGAGTAGTGTTAGTAGGTGTTCTTGTGTTCCTGTAGCGGTGGTGCAAAAGACAGTGATGGGTATGGTGGGTTAGGCTTCTCTGGATTATGCTTTTTGATAGGATTTCCCTAGTGTTATTCTGATCTGCATTGGTGGGAGATTTTAACGAGATGGGCAGTGTACATGGTATTTATTGGCAGGATGGGCTCGATATTGACAATATTCTTGCATTATGGCCTGGGTGTATGTTTGCAGTATGTGTTGACTACATGGGTAGAGTATGTAAACAGTTGTGTTGAGTAACATGGGTGGATGCTATCTCCAAACTTTTCAAAGACGAGTGAAAATGTGAGTTGCTCTCTTCTTTTGCAAGAACACATTGTGCCTGATCCCGAGATAGCATTTTGGTTCAGTATTGAAAGTTATGTGAAGTATTCCTCGTAGTCTACTCCTGGATTTGTCTGTCTTATTTCAGTCTTCAAATAGGTTTTGGTTTATGGTTTCCGGTTTGTTTTTCTATCTTATTTCGATCTTCAAATAGGTTTTGGTCTATAGTTTCAGATACTCGGTATATACAGAATGTAGGATCAATCTCTCACTCGAAATTACCTTGTAGGATTCTACTTTAGTTCTCTTTTGTTTCTCTGATTCTCTACCTAATCTTCTTCTATCCTAGCTTAGCATTCATTACTACTTTTCTCAAGGTTAACTCGGTCGTCTCAACTTCTCATAGTCGTTCTCTCGTATCTTTCTTTTCGTTAAAGTTGATTCTTTTTCTATACCCCTTGAGGTTTCATTCCTTTCCGTCGCTTTTCTGTTTTTTGAGAAAGAAAAGCGGGAGGAGGAAGCTAAGGTTGGTCCTTTTCTCATTCTGCCGATACTTCCATAACAATTCCTTGTTGATCCATGTAGTTTTCTAGATCAGAGGCCCTGTGAATTCTCTATATCGTGACACTGCTTTCCTCTTGTCTCGACCAAGGCATATCCTTTTTTGGAGTCTGACCCGACCAAGCCATTCACGAGGTACAATTCTATTCGTGTTTTTTCATTGGTTATTCAAATGATGTAACTGGGTCGTTTTTAAGTTTTTGCCTAACACGCGTGAAACAGGGCAGCTTGCGGTCCTTGTCTCTTCTCACTCAATTCTGTATGGAAATGCATATTGGTTATCATCTTGGGGTATCAAGAATGATCAAGCTATCCAAGGTACTCTATTATTCATGTTTTTAATGGTTACTCGATGATGTAATTGAACCATTTTTAATTTTTTGCTTAACACGTGTGAAACAGGGAATTGAGCTGGAGAAGAACCCGAGAACCTGGTTTTCTGTAGGAATCCATTATCGTTTCTAGAGGTGACATTATCTCGTCCCGCTTGTTTGTGTGTTGTTTTTGGTATTAGGAGTGTCGTAAAGTACTGAAGTTGAAGTAATGTGATGTACTTTATGAAGTGTGTTTCTAAGGTTATGTTATGTGTAGTCGCAGACCATGTCGTTAAATGTTTCTCTGTTTAAGCTTGCGCCTTTGTTTCGGTACTTCTATCAAATTTATGATTATGTTTTAGTATTGTTGTTGACATTCATTTTGATTTTTCTTGTGATATATAGGAATCTGGATATGTTTGCTGGGTAAATGAGTTCATTGTTAATGAGCAATTCAAGCTCGATTAGTTAAATCTAAAGTTGAGTTTGTTTTAATCGAGTTTTGAGTCAAATTTGAGTCTAGGTAGAACTCGTTGATTAAACGAACAAAGCTCAACATAACTTTTCAATACTCGATAACCTTGTGAGTCAGTTGATTTGATAATTATCCAATTTACATATTATATCCAATATAATTAAAATAAAAGTTTAAGTTTTACATATTATAATACTTGATACATTATTTATTTTTATCATATATGATGCTTTAACATGTAATTTGTAAGATTTACAGGTGAAAATATAACAAACAATACCATACCACATTCAAACTTGATTATTTTTGTTGAGCCAAATTCGAACTTTAATATTTTAAAGTTTATTTATGCAAAACAACTCTTACTTATATTCATTTTGCATGTCTTATTTGTGGAGAAAAAAACTATATCACATCGTCTTTGTTGCGTATTTTTCGTCTGATACGTCAACAACATAAAAAATCACGTGTTCTGCATATAGTGTTCATATTTTCATTCAATGTCAATATTGACCTCCATTTCCCTTTTTGAGACGCGATTAAGGATCCAAGAACCCCCTTATTGAAACTTTAGGGTGGTTTAAGGATCCAGAAGAGTAAGGTATTGAGAGTAGATATATATATGTATATATTATCCATCTGGTGTTTTGGATTTGCTGAAGTTTGAGGACATTTTTGTCTTTTTAGTTCTTTATAAACGAATTCGTGAACGATGTCCTGATTTGAACATAACCATACCTTTTCCTACACCAATAAGCAGTCTTTCCTCACACCTTATAATTATATACAACACGAGAAGATCACAAGACAAACAACATCAAGCTTAGAAGAGCGGAGTACGAATCTGTACAAGAACGGGGAATGTGACAAATCAACGCAACAGGAAGGGCAGTGGCACAAGACATTGATTACCTCTTGTGTTCATGAACTCGCAATCAACGATTTAAACAATGGATATGGAATCTAGTACAGCCGCAACCTCGATTTGGCTCATTTCTCTGCTTCGAGTCCACCTGGGTCTGTCTGACCCGCAAAAAATTAGGCTACTTCAAATACGCAGGCAACCTTCCAAGTATCTATCAACAAGCAAACCAACAGAAAAGAAATGATATCTGGGCCACAATCCCATTAACAAGCACAAAACAAAGAACTGTCATGCATCTGGGAACCAACTACTTTGGCGAGCTCAGATTTTGAGAAGCATAACAAACTTGCATCTAATTACAGGTGTTGTCAAATACTGTTTCCTGTGCAATTGAACAAGCAGTCAAACATTATATGAGTGCATATTCGTATAAACAAACCCATAAAACAAAAAGAGCTACTCAACAAAATTCATGTCAGTTTACAGTTAAACTCAAACGCAAGATACTGGCAAGGCACATGGGAACTCGTGACTAATTTTTCGAATGGTGAAACAACCCCAGCTAGAAATGCAAAGCAAAATGTATGATCGAACTCATAATTCATTTTGAAGTGAAGGAGGGGAAAACCTGGTCACATATGGGGCAGGTGTCACTTCTTTCCATCCACTCAAGAATGCATGAAAAGTGGTAATGGTGTTCACATTTTGTCATCATTTTTGGATTCTCCTCATCATATTCTGCAAGTTGAGACAATAAATTGAACCATGAGAATTAATATGGTAAAAATAGCAGATCTATACAAAACCAGCCACAGACTAAGTTTCTCTTGAGAAAGACACAATTTAAGTCATAAAAATCAGACTGAGTACTGCACCTTCAAGACAAATGGGACAACCATCCTCTTCCTCTGCTGAAACAACAGGTTCATCTGATTTCTCTACTTTCTTTGGCGAGGCAACCAAAGAGCTAGCTTGAGTTTTGCATTCTGAATCTTCAAGATCGTCACACGTAGCCAAAGTTTCAAAACTACCACCACTAATTGTTTCTCTAGCAGATTCAGTATCTGTCAATTGCTGACATCCCAAAACGACATCATATGGCAGAGGTGCAGGAGGGGACCGGTATGTGTCTGGTATAGATGTTTCCAGATCCAAATGAACAAGTAGTCCTGCAGTGATTGTTCGGGGGGAACCCCCTCGAGACGGTAAAGACTCATGTCCTTCCAAACCTGGCGGGCACTGCAAAGTGGAGTTCAATTCAAACTTTCAGAAAAATGTACTTTATCAGACAAAGCTCTGATGCGCCTAGTTTTGACAATAACAAACACCAACTTAAACATGCCTTAAGTTTGGTACAAGAAAATTCACATCGCAAACCTCATTTCTCATCCTCTTTAAAAGTTTGTCTTAATTGGAACGTTTCCTAAAACTTTTCCCTTATACAGTTGACAGTTGACCAACCAAAACCTAAGGATTCAGGGAGCGTTTTTTGCAATTATATCCTCCATGATGAAAGAAACTAACATGAGATACAATATCTACAGAAAAGCCAAAAGGCTGCTTTTATTTTGTTCGTCTCTCATTTTATTTTTTATTTTTACGAGCATCTCTCCTGAAAATAACTTAGCAAAGCTCCAATCAACATATTAAGCTAGAGAGAAACCTCTATCCACATTCTAAACCATTAAAGATTGAGACAAACTGGTGAACAGAGCTGTATACAAACATATCCCAGATACTTTGGACCAAAAAATATATTTTTGGGTCAAGCATAGGTCGGAGGTATGACATCACAAATAATTTATTAGAACCTGTGCTTATTTTAGGAAAATGTTGTGAAGTAGCTTTGCTTGATATATCAACTCATTTAATATTAATTACACGAAGAAAGATTTCAAGCATTCAGATTGTGGGGAAACGGATGTTCTATAAAACCAAAACAAATAACTAAGCTTCTTTTACAAATTGAGAAAAAAAAAAGGGAATAAAAATGAAAACTGATGCTAGAGAACCCCAGAAATATGTGGCCAGCAGTATGTAATCATTCTAGACATGGTAAGGATAATATTTCTAAAGTGATGTATGTACAATAATAGGATTTGAGTGTACTGTTGTTAAGATATGAATTAGGAACATGGTTTTTAAAATCGGTTGATTCTCGATTTGATTCAATTCACCCCCTAAGTTATTCAAAATCATCCTTGAATCATTGATGGATATGAATCGATCTAGAACTGAGTGAACCCCCTGATTCGCGTCTTCTGGTTAACTAAAAATGGGTCAGATCTGTGTCGGCCCAAAATTAGTATCTTCAGTTAATTGTCGGTCTGAGCTAATAAAATACATCAAGTTAGAGGCTAATTTGCCCTCAATAGACTTGTAGAGCAGTACAGAACACAATAGCAGGAAAAGGGAATCATTGGAATTCGATGGGATAGCAACAATACTTTGGAACCTACGGCGTCACATATGTCTGAACAATACAATTGATCCACTGTCAAAATACAAAAACATTTGCAGATAATTTTGCAAACAAATTAATTATACTTTAGTGAAACTAAGAAAACAAACAAAATTAAAACAACCCAATACATAATAGGACCCAAAAGGCAGAGCTGGAATCTGAAAAATAAAGCACCTAATGAGGACATTTATGATTCTTCTTAAACTAACCCTGGTAAAAGCAACCTTAGAGCACCCACAGTGGGTCGTCTCAAGCCATCGCCTCGTGGCGATGAGGGTGGCTTCCCCCACTGCAAGTGACGGCGGTCGCTTCCCGACGGGAGGCGACGGAGTGGGAACGGCGGTCGCTTCCCACTCCGTCGCCCAATCCCAACTCAACATGTGGCAATTTTTTGAAAAAAATAATGATTAATAACTTTGTCAATTAAATAATATACACAAACAAAAACAAAATTACCAGAATTCACTACATTAAGTCTACCCATGTGGCTTCCCCCATTGTAGAACACCCGTAGCTTCCCATTTTACTCTTCTACATTAACCGAATTAACTACCTTAAGGCTA
>JAYMTO010000371.1:0-12885 GCA_036898065.1 California macrophylla | reverse complement strand
ATTACAGTTGTGTTAAAATTTGATAGTATAATGTTATTTTTATATTTATTGTTCGTCTCGAACGAATAATATTATATGTATCAAAAAATATATTTTACGATGAGACATTATACGTGAAATAGATATATAACAGATGAATTAACGACACAAATCCTAAGATCAGGATAAAACTCAATTAACATGAAAACTATTGAAAATAATAAATAAACATTATTATATATTTATAAAGTGATAACACGATATACATATTTAGATGTGTGATTTTATGTTCGTGTTCTTTTGGATGTCGGTTTTATTTTCTTCCTATTGGTGAGCTGTATTTGTAGAGCAATATATCTTCTCATATATTTTAAAGCAGATTATTGAACTCAAACACTATACATACCACTCTAATAATATACTTATACAAATCAATAATAATAATTAGATCAATCAATTTGATATTAAGTTTGTTTTGATGTTGTAATTTTTTTTACATTTCATTTAATTTTTTAATGTTGCATATAATTTCAACTTAATATTTTAATAATGTGTATTTTATATTTATTTATTTCAACTTCATACATGAATATTTCCCATGATTATATTTACACAAAAACCTTTCAACATGCACTTCATATTTCATTGACCACATGTGTTTTTAACATTGAAATTCAACCTAGATACATGGGTTTTAATAAAATGGTGAAATATATATCACTTTATGACTAATTATTATTTTGTATTGGTTACAAAATAATAATTGATATCACCTCTAAGATTCTATATGATTTGACATATGATCAATAGCTTATCCACATAATTGGATGTTACAGAAAGCAAACTTAGTTGTTAAATAGATAAAATCATAAACAATATAAAATAACACATTAATTAATGCAACAAATCAAGGTTCGTTGAATTACGTGGGTATTTAATTATAGGCTACAATTCTTTTTAGGTTGCAAAAGAACCCAAAAAGCTTTAAAGAAATAAAATCTTACTCGATTAAACAATAAAAAATGTTTGGATTTTTAAACCAACTATGATTAAAATAACGATAATAATTCAGAAATTGAGAAGGATGATTGAAAAACTATAGAATTCGGTTCAAGAAACCTAATTAATAAAATTTATTAATTCGTTTTTAACATAAATATGCATGTTTTAAAAATAAATTTCCCCAAATAATTGTTTGCTTTAAGTTATTAAATGATATTTTGATAATAATTAAGTTATTATTAGTTGGAAATTTAAAAATTAAATGGTCCCATTTATGACCTGGAAATGGGGACTATTAATTGATTTGGTCCTCACTTGTCTCCTATTTTGTGAGAGATTTATTATATTCGTAAGGAGAATATATGGGAAATAAACGAAAAATAAAATAATTATAAATGAAATGAAATTCTCGTTAAGAAACTAAGGCCTCATCACTGGAAGCCCACTGGGCTCTCAGAATACGAGAGACTAAACAAGTATAAGCCCAGAAGAAAGCCCACTAACTCGATAGACAATCTAATCAGCCCATAAAAAGCTGGCCTATTTACGGTTTTGCCTCCTCCCTTTGGCTCGGCTAAGCCGAAACGAAATGGCTGGAGCCCAAGCCGAGCCGGAGAGGCTGGTACTGAATTTTCATATTATCTTTTTGGGTTTATGGAAGTGAAGACGAAAATGAATAACCAGATAAGGATTTAGCAAAGGCTCACCTTTCGTTTCTGTCTGAGCTTGTGAATATATATACATACTATCAACAACACCAACTCGATAAACCTCTCATACACAGGAACGGCCTCGTTGTTCTTCGGTATAGTCTCTGTTCATTCATTCAAGTGCTTGTCAACATGCCCACTTCTAATGGGTTCTTCAAAATTTTGATGTATATGTTTTGTTCTGCTAGTTTCTGGTTCTGGGTTTGTGTTAATTTATGTGGGTTTTGCTGTTTTTGTGTTTCTATTACCCAACATTGTGTTATTTTCTTCTGTTTTTATGAATTTGTGATTGTTTTCTGCTACTTTGTTGTCCTGCTAGTGCTTATCAAGGTGCCCAATTCTGTTGGGTTCTTCAGAAATTTGATATATATGCATTGTTATGCTAGTTTGTAGTTTCGGGTTTGTGTTAATTTATATGGGGTTTGCTGTTTTTGTGTTTCTGTTAACAACATCGTGTTTTTTCTTCTTCTGTTTTTACGGACATGGGATTGTTTTCTGCTAATTTGTTGACATGCTGATGCTGTTTGTGTTTTGTTACTGTCCTTGCGTGGTGTTGTTGCCAATTTGTGTGAATTTGGGAACGGTCTGCTTCTTGTTTGAACCAGTTTAGTTGAGCTGTTATGTTGATTTCTAGGTTATTTTTCGATGTTTGTGGGAATTGAATAGT
This sequence comes from California macrophylla, assembly GCA_036898065.1. Lineage (NCBI taxonomy): Eukaryota > Viridiplantae > Streptophyta > Magnoliopsida > Geraniales > Geraniaceae > California > California macrophylla. Next base: position 10,527 of record JAYMTO010000371.1, on the reverse strand, counting down.
CATTGAGTGTTTCTGTGGCGAGGCAGAATGGGGCATTGAGTTAGAAGATAGAAGTAGTCTATGGTTCCCATTGGTAGTATAAGGTGGAGAGCTTTGTCATATGAACTCTGTGGACCCAAATTGGAATGCATGCTTAGTTTTTGTTCCTATTACAATGAAATCTATTGAGCATTGGTATTACTGTAGTTCTTATCATACATATAGGTCTGTTACAGGTCATAATTGGATGTTTTTCGGGTAAAATGTAAATTATTACACCACTACCAAAATGTGTACAATGATGTCCGGGTTCTCAACAATACTCGGTAATACAATACCCAGATTCTGAACTTGATAAGTAGTCAGTAGTTGTGGCTTGTAATCTGCACATTATGTTTCTCCTATAGCATGCCAGACTTCCTCTTTACTTCTAGACTTGCTTTGATATGTTCTTTTATCCCCTTCCTACTATAGGTAGTATGTCACAGTAGACATAGAAACAAATAGGATCTATCTAAGCTCCTTGTATTTCCATACATGGTGGATGCTATTTGTCCATTGTCTGTATGTGTGGAAGCGTTTTGATTTGCAGCCAGTCCATCTTCTTCAAAATAGTCGTGGCAAAGCTTTGATAAAAAAATAAGTGATCTCTATTAAAGCCCATCTAGTGACATCAACCAACAAGTGAAGCTATGTTTTGGGATATTTAGCCTCCCCTCTATAATTCTGGTCATTGTCGACCTATCATGACTTCATTCTCCATTTATATCCTGACTGCACAATAATTAGTATAGTCACCAGATGGAATATCTGTCCACTTGGAACCTTCGAATTCATGGTTAAACATCTCTTTTAATCTTCATCAGTTCTTTCCAATGTCGGGAACTTCTATCGTAGCTTCCATTTCCCATAAATGGTGTATGTTTTTTTTTCATTTTTTCCGTGTTGCATGCTAAGCTAAACTATGGACTTCATTTTGACATTATGCATCTTAAGTTCTTGATTGCTAAAAGAATGGCTCTACTTTCCTCAAACATTTACTCAATCTAGTGCATCAGGTTCACTCTTCTTTTGCCCCTCTTTTTTGTAATGTGCAGGTGAAACAGGGATGAAAAACTCATCTTCGTTGTAGGTTATATTTTCGCATTCAAAACTCAAGCCAATATGACACCCGTGGTTCCGTTTTCTACAAGTAGTATTTTGCTGTTTCCTGGAACTGCTCTTGCAGCGGGGAAGGCTAGCTGTTTGAAAAGATGCTATTCGTCAAGGAAATCTTCAAAGCATACACTATCCTTCGAGAGATTTGCTTTTCCACCACCTGCTTCTGTTAGTTTGTTTTCACGGTACAGGAGGAACGCTTTCCGTCATAAGTTATCAGCCACAGGGACTGATGTGGCAGTGGATGAATCAGAGTCTCCCGTTGAAAACCAAAATTCTGATGCTGCCTTAGAAATTCCCGCCAATAGTGAAACAAGTGAAAAACCCTCCAGCACATCAGCTAGGCGTTTTAGAAATGCTCGGAAAAGCGATTTGCCACCTATAAAGAACGAGGACCTGATTCCTGGTGCAACTTTTACAGGGAAAGTAAGGTCGATCCAGCCATTTGGTGCTTTTGTTGACATTGGAGCTTTCACAGACGGCCTGGTCCATGTTTCCAGGTTGAGTGATGACTTTGTCAAGGATGTTGGAAGCATTGTTTCCGTCGGACAAGAGGTGAAGGCGACTTTAATTGAAGTAAACTTTGAGACAAAGCGGATTGGCCTTAGTATGCGTGAAGGGGACGATGGTACTAAGCCGAAACAACAGAAAGATGGTTCTAGTAGCTCTGGTGATCCCAGGCCCGCTAGAAAGGGCCCTCCTAGGTCCAGTCAGAAGAAAACGTCAAAGTTTCGCCAGGGTGAGAACCTAGTGGGTACTGTGAAGAACTTGACCAGGTCTGGTGCTTTTATATCACTTCCCGGGGAGGAGGAAGGATTCTTGCCAAAAGCAGAGGAGAATCGTGAAGGATTTGATAGTATAATGGGAGGTACTTCACTGGTAGTTGGCGAAGAAGTGAAGGTCCGAGTACTGCGTACAAATAGGGGACAGGTAACCTTGACTATGAAAGAAGAAGTAACCGGTCAAGATTCAGGCACAACGTCAAAAAATCTATGGCAAGGGGAAGTCCATATTGCGACAAACCCTTTTATGCTGGCTTTCCGTAAGAACAAGGACATTGCTGTGTTCTTGGATGAACGGGAGAAACAGGAGAAAGAAGCAAAAGTAGCGGAGGAACCAAATATTTCACAAGAAACGGAAAAGGTGGACCAACATGTAACCGGGTCTGATATTACTGAAGTACAGGACCCAATAGCAAGTACTGATGTGGGTATTGTTAGTGCCCCCGTCTCCGCGGCAGAGGATGAAACTGCAGAAGATGAAGGAGCTTCTTCTAACGAGGCAGATGTTGATACTGCAGTGTTAACTACTGAGAAGGAAGAAGAGGCATCTACAACGGATCAGTTAACTACGGAGGCAGATGTTGATATTGTGAAAAATGATGATGTCCCAGAAAGCGTAGCATCAAGCAAATCACCAACTTTGGATGGTGCAGAGCTAACCATTGAGAAAGAAGAAGAGGTGAGTTCGGAAACCTTAGCTCAGGAAGGTGATGTATCTACCACAAATCAGTTAACCACGGAGGCAGATGTTGATACTGTGAAAAATGATGACGCCCTGGAAAGCATAGCCTCAAGCCCATCATCAACTGTGGATGATGCAGAGCCAACCATTGAGAAAGACGAAGAGGTGAGTTCTGAAATCTTGGCTCCTGAAGACAGTATATCTGTCACGAACCAGATAGTTGAGGAGGCTCCTCCAAAGGATGAAGGGGAAAGTGATACAAAAGCTGAATCATCTGAAGAAATCACGCCTTCAGAAAGTCCAGTAGCTCAAGTTGAAGAGAACCAAACCGACAGTGCTGAATCAAAAGATGAAGTGCAACAAGCACCTACAACAGAGAACGAAGTTCCTGCGGTTCCACCAGTTGAGGAAACTAAAGGTTCGTAGCTGCACTATTTATTTATTTCTTAGCTTTCCGGTTATGTGTATGGTTTATATTTAGATAGTTCTATTGCATTTTGTAATGTTGCCTATAGGCTTTCAGCTGAAGGAGTATATGCCTTTCCTCGTCCTTCACGTCTAATCTGATTTTAGATTTTGTTTTATTACTTCTTTGCACAATTCACACTTTTAATGGCAATCTCCTAATCGTGAGGTCGACTCTTGTATTTACTTCTGTTTATTGGACTACAGCATCCATATCACCGTCTCTTGTGAAGCAGCTCCGTGAAGAAACAGGAGCAGGAATGATGGACTGCAAAAACGCTCTCTTAGAAACCGAAGGGGACATTGCTAAAGCTCAGGAGTTCCTTAGGAAAAAAGGTTTAGCAAGTGCAGATAAGAAAGCTAGCAGAGCCACAGCTGAAGGAAGAATAGGTTCATACATTCACGATGGCAGAATCGGCGTCTTAGTTGAAGTGAACTGTGAGACTGATTTTGTTTCTCGGGGTGATATCTTCAAGGAGCTCGTAGATGATCTAGCCATGCAAGTAGCTGCTTGCCCTCAAGTGCAGTATCTCAATACAGAAGACGTTCCTGAAGAGATTGTGAACAAGGAAAAGGACCTCGAAATGCAAAAAGAAGATCTCTTGTCAAAACCAGAGCAAATGAGATCAAGGATCGTTGAAGGGCGGATCAGGAAAAGGCTCGAAGAGCTGGCTTTGCTTGAGCAACCTTACATCAAGAGCGATAAGGTGGTGGTGAAGGACTGGGTGAAGCAGACCATTGCAACTGTCGGAGAAAACATGAAAGTGAAGAGGTTCGTGCGGTTCAATCTAGGAGAAGGGTTGGAGAAGAAGAGCCAGGACTTCGCTGCTGAGGTAGCTGCCCAAACTGCAGCAAAACCCGTCCCTGCACCAGAGAAAGAGCAGCCAACTCCCGTGGAAGCCAAAGAAAGCGATGAAACAAGGTGCGTGCTTTATATGAACTCACCCTTACAATAACATCATGATCATTTACGGGGGGTTTTCTTCCTGAATTTAGATAGGATAATCTTACATTCGGAGAACTAAACAAAACAAACATAGCAATAGATTGATGCATTATCCAAGGATCGATAGATGAGCCTAATACTAGTATTTACTTTACGAGCCATGTTGGTTCTGTCATAATAGTAATTGGTGAAGAAGAGTACAATTTTAATGTAATCAGCGTGTTTAAGCATCGTGCAAGCGTTTCTTACGACAAACCCTTTATTGCAGGCCACCAGCAGTAGCCATTTCTGCTGCACTCGTCAAGCAACTGCGTGATGAAACCGGAGCTGGAATGATGGACTGCAAGAAAGCGCTCTCTGAAACCGGAGGAGACCTCGAGAGGGCACAAGAGTACCTCAGAAAGAAAGGCCTCTTGAGCGCAGACAAGAAATCCAGCCGCCTTGCAGCTGAAGGCAGAATAGGCTCCTACATCCACGACTCGCGCATTGGAGTACTGATCGAAGTGAACTGCGAGACTGATTTTGTGGGCAGGAGCGAGAAATTCAAAGAACTAGTTGACGATTTGGCAATGCAGGTCGTGGCCAATCCACTGGTGCAGTTCGTATCCATTGAAGACATCCCAGAGAGCGTTGCGCAGAAGGAGAAGGAGCTCGAGATGCAGAGAGATGATCTTCAGAACAAACCAGAGAATATAAGGGAGAAAATCGTTGAAGGGCGGGTTTTGAAGAGGCTCGGAGCGCTTGCTCTCTTGGAGCAGCCGTTCATTAAGGATGATAGCATTTTGGTGAAGGATTTGGTGAAGCAGAGCGTAGCTGCCATTGGAGAGAACATAAAGGTGAGGAGATTTGTGAGGTTCACTTTGGGAGAGACGAACTGAGAATGCAAATTGAGGATATGTTGATGCAAAACTATACTTCAGATGAGATTGAGAGAAGAGTTGAAGTTCTTTTTGTTGTGATTTGGGACAAAGTTGTATTTTTTTTATGTACTCAGCATAATTGTATGTACAATGTGAGCATTTTGGGATCAGATAGATGAAAAAAACAAACAAAATTTCACGCGGATTTGATATTTTTGATTCGATTGAATTCGGAGTAGAGAACAAACTCCATGTTCAGGTTATGTTCTCGACCGATTGATGAATCCGTCAAAAACATATATTCTATACTCGATCATCTTTATAAAAAGATAAAATAGATCAAGATCACATCCCATAATACCCATCTCATTATCATCCCTCTATCTCCAACTTGATCGAGATTAGGCAGGGGAACAAAACTGTCCAGTTAGGATTGAGACGACCATCCTTATCCCTTCTTGGATATATAAAAATATTTTAATTGTTCAAAATATATTTTTATGTTGAATCATGATTAACTATAACCGGAGAAAAAAGTAGTGGGTCGAACTTTTCTTTAGCATTGCCACTCCAAAATTTAGTTGACTGGTATTGTCAATTTTAGTTATGCTTATTTTTGTTTTATATTTATTAGTATTTTACGTGGCGAAAATATTTTTATATATATTACAAAATAAAATAAAAAATATTTTTTGTTGAAACATATTTATTTTTATACATGTAAGGCATTTTTGTTGATTCTAAAATTCACAATTAAGTCATAATATGATAAATGCACAATAAAATTAACAATCCATTATCGTCCATCGGTTAGGATTTTGTTTTTTACCCAGAAGACTCGGGTTCGATTTCCAGCATATAAATCAGTGACATTAAACATAGCTGAAGCACAAAAAAATTGGACCAATAGTAAGAGTTGACTAAAACAACAAAGGAAATTGGACCAAAAATATTGATATTTTTTTTGTTAACTTCATTTGTTAGGCAAGAGAGAGGTTCAATTAATAGGCCCATCCTATGAAAACCCATTATTCATTTTTCTTTCTTTCTTTTTTTTGAAAATGTCATTATTCATTGATTCTAAATTATTATTATTTTTAATATATATTTTTTGACCTAACAATATTTTAAGATATTAATATCATATCTTTGATAAATAAAAATATCATAAATAAATTTTATATAATTGTAGGTCCAATCGATTCTCATTAATGAATATGTTTTTAGTAAAATACATATTTTTAAAAACAAAATTATGTGAATGTGAGTTTATCTTTGTGCATGAATTTGGGTTGGGTACAATTGGTAACTTTATTTTCAATGCTGATTTTAATTTTTGCAATTAAAATGACAAAAACAGACATTCAAATGAGTGGTAATAACAGTAATAACATGTGGAACACGAGGCACTCCGCGAGTGTATATAACGCGCTTCCACCGGCGCAGATTGCAGACAGACACTGCGCCACCCTCTCCACTCTGCTAACTTGCGCCACATTTCTCTGCCATGGCGACGTCTCTGCAACTCTGTCGCGTCTCTGCTCGCGTCGACCTCGTCATGCCGGAGACCTCCGCCAGGTTCCGGTCCGTTCGCCGCCACAACAGCCGGTTTGTTTCCGTCCGGTGCAGCGCTGCTGCGGACTCCGATTTCGACGCCAAGGTGTTTCGGAAGAATCTGACGAGGAGTAAGAACTACAATCGGAGAGGGTTCGGCCACAAGGAGGAGACTCTCGAGCTCATGAACAGCCAGTACCAAACCAGTGAGTTCTCGTCTGATTAATGAGAAAATTATAAGCTGTTTGGTTGCCTAGAAATTTGAGAAATTCGCAACTTGATCATTTTAACTTGATTTTGTTTGATTTAGTTAATTTGTAAGGACTTGGTTATTGTTATGTCATTTTGATCAAGTGAGTTCTCATCCGTTTGTCAGGAAAATTCTAAGCTGTTTGGGTGCCTAGAAAATTGAGGAGTTCGTGAATGGATCGTTTTAACATGATTTTGTTTGTTTTGATTAAATTATAAGGAGTTCGTTATTGTTATGTAATTATGATCAGTGAGTTCTCATCGGCTTTCCCAGAAAATACTAAGCTGTTTGGGTGCCTAGAAAATTGAGGGATTCGTATCTTGAATGTTTTAACATTGTTTTGTTTAATTTGAGTATTTTATTTAGTTAATTTGTGATGATTTTGGGGTGGATTTGGGGAATTTTCAGGTGATATCATGACGAAGTTGAATGAAAATGGCTATGAATACACATGGGGAAATGTGACTGTGAAATTGGCTGAATCTTATGGCTTTTGCAAGGGAGTTGAGAGGGCTGTGCAGATTGCTTATGAAGCCAGGAAGCAGTTTCCGGAGGAGAAGATTTGGATCACAAATGAAATCATTCACAACCCGACCGTCAACAAGGTCTATTTCCTGATTCTTACATAGTTTGAATGATAATCAGTCATAGTATGATTTTTCTTGTTAGTGCTGACTATGAACACGAAGATTAGAGATATTGTTATTGCAGCTCCTTGCGGAAATTTTGAGTTACTTGGCATGGGTTTTGTAGATTTAAGATAGCTTGGATTCAGTTACTTTGTTAAAGCTTTAAGACATGGCTTGATGTTCTAGACTTGATATCTCTTGGGATCACCCACTTGCTTGATTTGGGTTTCTTTATATTACCGTGTTTGTTAAAGTTTTTGGCGTTCTTTATGGCAGCGGTTGGAGGAGATGAACGTAGAGATTATTCCCGTTCAAGAAGGGAAGAAAGAGTTTGATGTCGTTAATAAAGGAGATGTTGTGGTTTTGCCTGCTTTTGGAGCTGCAGTCGATGAGATGTTGGTTTTGAGTGACAAAAATGTACAAATTGTTGATACAACTTGTCCATGGGTATCTAAGGTAGTCATTATGAGGATTTTTTCGTTGGCATTGACTCCGGTCCTGCATATCCTTCCTTTATTTTAAATTTATATATCTTCATGTTACGATGATATCCTTGTAAATTTGTGTCAAGGTTTGGACTACTGTTGAAAAGCACAAGAAGGGAGATTACACTTCCATCATTCACGGCAAATATTCTCATGAAGAGACTGTGGCAACTGCATCTTTCGCTGGGAAGTTTGTCATCGTGAAGAATATGGCAGAGGTATGTCCTAAATGTTGCTAACATCTGAGTTTCCGTACTCGTGTCTTGTAACTTGTTTGATTCCACAGAAAAGAGAGGGCTTTTCTGAAACTATGTTTCATCATGAATTGAACTTGTATCAGGCTATGTATGTTTGTGATTACATTCTTGGCGGTGAACTTGATGGATCCAGCTCGACAAAAGAGGCATTTTTGGAGGTACTACTTCATGTTGCCCGTTTATGATAAAACCTCGATATATAACTCTTAGTTATTTCACTAGTTTTACGTCATAGTGATATGCTCTCTTGCAGAAATTCAAGTTTGCAGTTTCGAAGGGATTTGACCCGGACATGGACCTCATGAAGGTTGGCATTGCAAATCAAACAACAATGCTCAAGGGTGAAACAGAAGATATTGGTGAGTTGCACTATTCACTTAGGCTATGTTGTTCCTTTTCTGCTACCTATGATGCATCACTGATTCCCTTCTCGATTCACAGGTAAATTGTTAGAGAAAACTTTGATGCGCAGATATGGAGTTGAAAATGTCAATGAACACTTCATAAGTTTCAACACAATTTGTGACGCCACTCAAGTAAGATTCTTCTCCCTTGTTCCACCGCTCTGCTTGTTTTAATTCTTCACTGAAATCGTGTTAGAAAGTAAGATCGATACACTTGTAGTTCCCCCAAAAAATGAAGTTGTGTGACATAATCTGTTTGTTTTTCAGGAGCGACAAGATGCTATGTATAAGCTGGTAGAGGACAAGGTGGACCTTATTCTAGTAGTTGGTGGTTGGAACTCGAGCAACACCTCCCACCTGCAAGAAATTGCAGAAGAGCGCGGGATTCCCTCATATTGGATCGATAGTGAGCAGAGAATAGGTCCCGGGAACAAAATAGCCTTCAAGCTAAACGTATGAATGCATAGAATTCCCCTTAGTAAATAGATCTCCGATACAAACTCTTAGTTCTGTGATTACTCGTAACTGACCATCTATTTCCTTTCATTGTCTGTCACGATAGCACGGTGAACTGGTAGAGAAAGAGAACTGGCTACCAAAGGGTCCAATCACAATCGGTGTAACCTCTGGCGCCTCTACCCCAGATAAGGTAATTCTCATACACACATGTATGCACACACAAACTTCCTTGTTAGAGCCTTTACACGGTCAATACCTACCGAAAACTCATTGTTTCTGCAAGTTACATCTATCCATCTGTTGTAGTGTTTGTCTTACTCTACAAGCTGAACACCTTTCTTATGGAACTAAACCGTGGGAACCCAGATAATGTAATTATCATACACACCTATACACACAAACTTCCTCGTTAGAGCCTATACACAGATCAATACCTGCCTAAAACATGAGTTTCTGCAAGTTCTATCTATCCATCTGGTGTAGTGTAGTGTGTATGTTTTACTTTACAAGCTGAACACCTTTGTTATGGAACTCAACCGCAGGAACCCAGATTAGGTAATGTTCATACACACATATACACACACAAACTTCCTCGGTATAAAGATGAGTTTCTTCAAGTTCTATCCATCTGTTGTGGTGTTTATGTTTTACTTTACAAGTTGAACATCTTTCTTATGGAACTGAACCACGGGAATGCTATCATTACAAGTTACAATTCACATGACATTATCTGCTAGGGGATGATTTTTACGAGCCTTAGCTATGAACTGATTCGTTTCTTTTTCGTGTCCAAAGGCTGTTGAAGATGCTCTCATCAAGGTGTTCGATCTCAAGCGCGACGAGGCATTGCAACTGGCTTGATTCGATTCTGGACGCTGTGTTCAAATGTGTAGTTGAAAGTAAAGGATTTGCAGTATGCATCTTTCGCAGCCCTATATAGATACATATATATTCATATTTATTAGTGCTTTTTGCACCCTAAACGTGTTATGAAGATGAAGAAGAAAGTTAAATGAAACTTTAAATATTGGATAGGAAATAAACAAAAATAAGCAGCTTGCTTTGAAGAGGAATACATTGTTTACTTGTTTTGATCCATTTTGGGTTGCAACGCGATCCCGTGACATCCTACTACGTCAATTTCGAAGGAGCGTATCTCATTTTTGAGATACAAGATTCTGAAAATACATGAGAAATATTAAGTGTATTGTATGCATATTAATATTTTAATATTGTTACAGTAGCTTAAATCTTAATATCTTAAATTTAATTCGGATTATAAACTTAATTCAAATATTGATCATTAGATTACAAATTCACCGAGTTTTTAACGAGCCGTCCGAGCTAAATTCGTTAAATATTTGGTTCAACCTCGTTATAATCGAATTTGAGTTAAATTCGAGCTTAAAGTTTGACTCATTTAATAAATGAGTCAAACTCGAACTTAACATTTTAATACACGATAAACTCATAAGCCGACTCGTTTAATATTTAATTAATTATATAATTTAATTTTTATAAAGAACTAAATAAATCGAGCTGAGTCAAACCGAATAAATTAATTATATTTTTTATTTAACATAATTAAAATATTTTTAATTAATATTTATAAGAAAA
>JAYMTO010000370.1:0-12890 GCA_036898065.1 California macrophylla | reverse complement strand
CAATAAATTTATACTGTAGGAGAAAGTAAGACTAATCCAAAAGGTTTTAAAAACATATTTAGAAATGAAAAATATTTTAAATTTAATAAATTTAATACCTTCAATTTTATAGGGATAAAGATCCTTAAATTTGTTCATTATCATTTACGTAAGAAAAATATATTTATCGATTCAATACAAAATTGACATTCTAACCATACGAAAATTAAGACGGAATCATAAAACAGGTTTTCTGTTGTCATTTCAAAATTTAAAGTTTTAAAAAGAGTCGTCTTTTTTGTTTCACGCGTTTTCTCCACAACTGACTTTTCTCTCTGTTTACTCCATTTTCACATACCGCACTGATCATTCTCCGCGACCCAAAAACCCTCGAACCAGACCCAATCCATCTCGAGATTCGTCCCCAAAACTACAACCCATCTCCCGAATCCGCCGCATTCGCCGATCACGCCGTCAAGTTTCGGTTTTTACTGCGGCGGCGATGATGCTGGCGCGGTCGTTTTACAGGCCGCTGGAGCGGTGCTTCGGAAGATTGGGCGGAGGGGATGGGCTACTGTGGCACATGGACCTGAAGCCGCACGCTCTCGGTGACTATTCGATTGCGGTGGTTCAGGCCAATTCGAGCCTCGAGGACCAGAGCCAGGTCTATGCGTCTCCGTCGATGACCTACGTCGGGGTCTACGACGGTCACGGCGGTCCTGAGGCCTCCAGATTTGTCAGCAAGCATATGTTTCCTTTTATTCATAGTAAGGAGTTTCTCTTAAACCCTTATTCTAGTGAATTTACTGTCATTGTTTGTGCTGCAACGTGATTTGCTGACTATGGTTTTTGTTTTGATTTGGATGCTTTTGGTTGGTGGAAAAGTACAACTTTCAGCTCTTGGAGTATTGATTTGTATCGTTTTTGTTTTTAGTAAACAGGTATTACATGAGCTGCTCAGTTTTGTTGCTTTTGGCAATTGATTGTTGAATTTAACTCTTGCTCCTGGTGTTTATGCTATCACTCCAAAATCTTTGTTTTAGTGGGGGGATTTGTTGGCTTTCGACAAGCTGACCTTAATGTCGGTTTTTGGTTCTTTGAGATAGGTTGCTATTTTTGAATAGAAAAAATAACAGGAATTGATTTATCAGCTTTCGATTTCTCTCTGTTTAAGCCTAGTTTGCTTGTGTGTAGGTGAAGAAATGTTATTCAGGTTTTAAAACATCAATCTGACCATGTTGAGTTGGGTTTAACATGTTTCGAAAACTGTGTTGTCTTTGTGGTAGAATTTGCTAAGGAACAAGGAGAATTATCAGAGGATGTTATAAAGAAGGCATTTGGTGCCACAGAAGAGGAATTTGTGCATCTGGTGAGGCAGACATTGCCAGCTCGGCCGCAAATTGCTTCTGTTGGGTCATGCTGTCTAGTCGGTGCTATTTCTAATGAGGTGTTATACGTGGCGAATCTCGGGGACTCAAGAGCTGTTCTCGGGCGGAAAGTTATTGAGGGAAGTAAAACTAAAGTGGTGGCAGAGAGGCTGTCAACTGATCATAACGTTGGGGTGGAAGAGGTCAGGAAGGAAGTCAAAGCACTTCACCCCGATGATTCACATATCGTGGTGTATACTCGCGGGGTATGGAGAATTAAAGGCATCATACAGGTAAACTAGGTGTGTTCATGTGCTTTTCTTTTTGCTGCTGCTACAAATTGCGTTTTGGCTGAAAACTCGACTTTGTGTTTCAACTTTCATTACAATAACTAAATGGAGTCCGTAACTGTAGCTGTTGTTATTTGTTTCTTCTGAGGCCCGTTACATAAATTCTCAGCTCTTGATAGATGTTTTGGAAGTTCTACCTGACGCATGTGGAATCTGACGGAAGTGTCTCTTTGTTAGCAAAAGAATCTCGACCTGTCTAGAACATGTCTTCAATATCCCAAAGTAAACAGGCTATATGTTATGATTGGAACAATAATATCAAAACTATATAAAATGAGTGTGTCATATGTATGCATGTTCTGATATGCATTGATTTTGAAAGACGGGAAACTTATTACTATTTGTATATTATTTCTAGATATGACTGACAAAAGTAGAATAATGCATATTGAATTTTATCGTGTTCCATTTTATTTGGATTTCCCTCCTGCCATATGCTGGATATGCAGAAGAATCGTTCTACCTTTTACCGTCTCATGGAACGAAGTAGTATGAGCATTAGATGCACGTGAAGGTCCCATGGAGCTTAATACTAGGGATTATAGTAACTACAGGGAATGATGTTTCGCTTTCTTTTCCGTTCTGTTAATCACACAAGATGTCATTGTTTCATCTACTTATATTTTTATTTCATATCTCCGTTTTATTGTCTGGATATTGGATAGTTCATTGAACCCGAAAGCATGTGATCGAATATTCTGGTCTAAACAAGTTTTTCTTTCCAGGTGTCTAGATCTATTGGTGACGTTTATCTGAAGAAACCCGAGTTCAACAGAGACCCATTTTTCCAGCAATTTGGAAATCCCGTCCCTTTGAAGCGAGCTGTAATGACAGCAGAACCTTCAATCCTTGTCAGGAAGCTGAGGCCAGAAGATCTATTCTTAATATTTGCATCAGATGGCCTGTGGGAACAACTGAGCGACGAAGCAGCTGTAGAGATCGTCATCAACAACCCGAGAACTGTAAGTAGCCTATCCTTGATACTGACATTGTGTCTTAACACAAAGACGTTAACAATAGCCCTTAATTCTCAGGGAATCGCCAAGAGACTGGTGAGAACGGCACTTCACGAGGCTGCTAAGAAGAGAGAGATGGAGTACGGCGACATAAAGAAAGTTGAAAAGGGAATAAGGCGTCATTTTCACGATGACATAACCGTGATCGTGATATATCTCGATCACCAGAGAGGCTCCTCTACTCGTAAAATCAAGCGTGGGACGATTGGAAGCACCAGCGCTCCCGTTGACATCTACTCCCCAGACTCGGATTGAGGTCAAGTAGGTTCGTTCACAAGTTTGTTAGAGATTTATATACGAAAATAGAACGAAACGTTAGATTCATGCGAAAATTATACCAGAAATGTAGATAAATGCAGTTTCTATGGAGAGTGTGATGTGTAGATTTTGATTCTGCAACTGAAGTGGTAAGTAAGAAACATCATGGAACTCTTTCGGAGATGCTGAGGTTGTGATGACATTAATCCCATAAATGTAGAACATCCAATTTTGTTCATTCTTTTTCTCCTTTTGCTCAATAAATAAGAAAGAGATTCATTTGAGACATTTGATGACCCGAAATGTACTTAAAAATATTAATGAACTCGACTTTGATGATCCGAGATGATAATGAGACGAGACAGTTTATGTGATCTCAACTTATCTTTGCTATGTTAGAGATAAAGGATCTCCGTCGAATTCAAAAATTATATTCCAATAGAGACGACAATAAAACGGATATGAGGTGAGTTTTGTGATCCGATTTTATTTCTATTAAATTAGAGACATCATATATGTCAAGTTCAAGATATTCTACCAAATAAAATAAAAAATAAATAAAATAAAGCCTTTAATATTTTTAAGCAATCAAATCATAAAATAAAAGGTTTATTGCAAATTGGCGCTCACAAATGGCAAAAACCAAAACCCAGCTTCCTAGCGGGATTCGTTATTTTCTCTTCTAATTTTCGGAGCAACCAAACAGACCCACAAAAGGGTTTTCGAGAATCAGTTATTTCACCAACTGGGTTCGCGAAATTTACAATCTTTTTTCGAATGAGATGAGCGCGAGTAGCTTGGCCGCAGAGACAGTGTGGAAGCAGATTGAGTTAGCTTGGTCAGGTCAGGTCGTTCCTCTTTCAGCTTCCTTGAACTATTGCTTCGCTTTCGTTTCATTGTTTGCTGATTCATGTGGGATTGACTCGGAAGAGATGGATCTGGTGAAATGGTGCAGTGACCGATGATCAGCTCTCAATGTTAGTATTCATAATTTGTTTGTCTGTGTTGTGAAATTGCTTATGATTTTCATTTGAGTCCAAATTGTTTGTTTGGATTGTTTGGTGATATGGATCCAGCTTGAATTTCTTGTTTGGTAAGAATTTTGAGCGAGCTACGAAGATAGTTGATCAGAGAGGCGTTAAGAGGATATCCGGCGAGCCCAGTGGCCGCGTGATTTTCCAGGTACTCTTTGATTTGTGTGTTTGTGTCTCTGTATCTCAGTTCCTTGTTTATGAAATGGGTTGTTAATGGTTCATTGCTAATTTCCCTAATTTGTGTGTTTGTCTCTAGATTTCAATTCCTTGTTTATGAAATGGGTTGTTAATGTTTCACTGCTAATTGCCCTAATTTGTGTTTGATGTGTGTCTCTAGATTTCAATTCCTTGTTTATGAAATGGGTTGTTAATGTTTTACTGCTAATTGCCCTAATTTGTGTTTGATTTGTGTCTCTAGATTTCAATTCCTTGTTTATGAAATGGGTTGTTAATGTTTTACTGCTAATTGCCCTAATTCTCGAATGTTTGTCTCTAGATTTCATTGTTTATGAAATGGGTTACTAATGCTTCGCTGTTAGTTGCCCTAATGTTTGGATCAGCACTTAGAATGTGGAGTCTTAACCTAATTGGGGATTTTGGTTTTACCCTAATTTTAGTTCATGCTTTACATAATGTTGGATTTATGTGAAGTAATTTGCTTAGCTAAACAACATTGTTGATTAGGTTTCTCGAATGTTTGTCTCTAGATTTCAATTACTTGTCTATGAAATGGGTTGTTAATGCTTCACTGCCAATTGCCCTAATTTGTGTTTGGATCAGCACGTAGAATGTGGAATCTAACCTAATTTGGGGATATTGGTTTTACCCTAATTTTAGTTTATGGTTTACATAATGTTGGATTTATGTGAGCTAATTTGCTTAGCTAAACGACATTGTTGATTAGGTTTCTCGAAAGCAACTTAAAAATCTGAGTTACTAGGTTGTAGGAGAATCTCGACGGAAGGAGGAGTATTTCTGCTTTGCTGAACATTATTGTGCCTGCTATTCGTTCTTCTACGACATTGTGAACAGAGGAGAGCAGCTTTGTGTAAGTCTCGTGATCCAAATAGTTTAGTGCAGTCTCTTGTACTCTGATTGTCCCGTGGATTGAGTTTCCTCGTGCTCTTTCGTAAACTTGCAGTGTAAGCATCAGTTAGCTGCGAGACTCGCTGCATCATTGCAAGCTTGTGTTGAAGTTAAGGTGTCTGATGAGCAGCTTGCGCTATTGCTTTCCAAATTCTAGTATCTGTCAGAAGCGGATGAGACGTGTATTTGGAGCCGAACAGGTAATGCAATCATGTAGAAATTCTTATTGATTCGGTCTTAACTTTTTCTATATAGTATGTAATTTTAAGAAACTGAGAAAATAGAATTCACACACTAGTTAATGGAAATGGTGTGCCATCTTGACGGTGAAGAAATTTACTAACCTTGAATTAGACTGGCATTCTAATATTTCTGGAGGTAGATTGTTGTGGTTAGCTACCGTTGATATCACGATTTGTAGAGGAAAGAAATGCTAGAAAATGCTTGCAGAACTGTTGAACAAATCCGAATTGTTATACTTGAGGAAATTGTTTATTATTTCTAGTTCTTGACTGAAGTAAATAGTATCAGAACTCGAAGATCTTATATCGAGCTGTAGAACTGCATGAATTGACGATTGTTCCTTAAGCTGCAACCGCTAATCTATTAGAAAACTATATATGGAGTTGTTGAAATGCATCATTGATGATTTTTGTTTAAGTTGTGATCTGCAAAGTGTGAAGTTTCTGACAAAATGCATTAGCCATTCATTCGTATATATACAAACCAACTATGCTCATTGCCAGAAATTTATCCACGACTGTTTGGCTAGAATCAAGCTGAAATCAGGAGATTATTCGTTTACAAATCATTATTGTCACCAATGTTTTTGACTATATGTTCATGTAATTTATTTTGTCACCAATGTTTTTGACCATATGTTTATGTAATTTATTTTTTGTCACCAATGTTTTTGACCATATGTTCATGCAATTTATTTTCTGTATGTTTCACGAAATTTGCAGGCTCAGAAATAGCTTTTGATGGCAGCTAGGCGTAGCAACTTGTTCGATACAGGTTAGTTCTGTTGAATTATATTTATCGAACCCATTTGAATAGATTCAGAAGTAGATAACTTAAACCTGGTTTCTGGGTAATTTTACGAATGTTTTAGAGCAAAACTAGAACAGTTCAGTCTGTCATATTCTGAAGATGTTACTTACATATAGTTGAAATGCTTTGAATTTCTTATTTAAGGAAACGATTTGATGATCCCTAGAAAATCATGTTCCTGTGTAATCAAACGATCTTTAGAGTATAAAACATGGAAGAGATACCAAGTACGATGATTCCATATAAAATTAAGATCTCTAACACATCAAAAACTTCAGGTCTATAAAGACAAAGCAATTGAAAAACCTAATTCTGTACGCAAGTACTAAGAAAAGCTAGACATTAATCCGAGACTCACAAAAGCAAAATAGAGCCATGACCTGTTCTTCATTAGCTGCATGAATATTCTATGAATTCAAAAAAATGTTTTTCATTGCACTCCTTGTGATCATTTAAGAAAGTGAGGAGACATCAACTTTGCAACCTCGAGGAACCCAACTCGTTCTTTCCCCCCAAATATTGTCTTCAGCTTCTCATCACACACAATAATCTTCTTGTTCTCTGGGTCCTAAAGGTGAGAAGAAAAAAACTCGAATCAGTTCAAAAGTAAATGCAACCATGTACCTTATTGCACATGTGTAAAAACACTAAACATTCAGGAAACGTGGAGCTCATAACACTAACACCCCACATTTGATCTATATACATCCCCAAAATTCATTAACCCCTTTTGACTAGCACACCAACTCTAAGAACAACCTAGCCGAACACATGGATCCGAGTACAGACATTGTTACGTCTCTACCATATTATGACCATACAGGAACATACAAGCGTAAAAAAAACTTATAAAATGCTTGAATTGCAGAAAACATAAACACAATGCAACTCAAACTCTTAGTTTCTGCCTACATTTCAAATTGAGTCACTAACCAGAGTACATAAACACAAATTAGCTCAACACAACATACACAAACCCTAGAGCAAACACCAAACATTAACCATACAAAAACTACAAATTAGAACCATACTTAAGTACAATTAACACAAAACCCACATAAACACAATGTAGCTCAGCACAAACACAAGTGCAAACACCAAACATTAGGCATAACCCATACAAAAAGAGCAAATTGAGAAAATATGCTCAAAATGTCACATTTTTGCAATATCCTTAAAAAAAGTCGCAAAATTTGTAAGGTAAGCATATTTTAGTCAAACTCGTAAAATTATCCTTTTCCTGTGGCACTTCCAATAGGTGATCAAAGATAAGCATACTTTTCAAATTTTGAGCTTAAAAAAGCAATTTTTGACACTATCAGAGCATATTCTCTCAATTTGCTCTACAAAAACTACAAATTAGAACCATATTTACAATTAACACAAAACCCACAATCTATACACTATAAGTATATGAGCATATTTTATCAATTTGCTCTACAAAAACCCAAAACCCACAATCTACAAACCGTCAACGGTCACAAACAATTAATAGCAGAGCATTTCAATGAACCCCAAACCCCCAAAACTAGTCACACTACAATACAAAATCTTATTCAAACAACAGATCCACAAAATAGCACCACAAATCAACGAAGCTTAGCTCAAAAGGAGTGAGATTGAGGACCAGACCTGGAGGTTGTTCGCTTTGATGTAAGCCCAAATCACCTTGAGCGCCTCCGTGCGAGCAATCTCCGGCGCGCCGACAAACTCCTGCATTGCCGGCGACACCGGTCGCGGCTTCATGATTCCTCGGGCCGGGCCTGAGGCCGGCTTGGATGCGGTGGCGTAGGCCACGGTGCCAGTCCGGCGGAGGCTAACGGAACGGAGCCGAGCAGAGGAAATGGACGGAAACGAACACGCCGGCGGCGAGAGTGTCGGGAAGAAAGTAGAGACTCCGACTGTCACTGCCATTGTTGCGGTGGAGGAGAAGACGAGTCTGCGAAACAGAGAGGAAGAAGATAGACCCCAAGGGTTTGGACTTTGTGTGCCTTTTATGCACTTGGGAACGTTGATAACGCTAAACGAGTCGCTTATAATCTATTGAGTTTAATCTTAATCTTACGTAAGATTATCCACACCTGAAGCGATGTATGATCGATTTTAAAAATAAAATTCATATTTTTGTCGATCTCATCAACAATTATCAATTTTTTCTACAATTTATCACATTTAAACTCTTTTTTATTTATCCATCTCCTATTTTTTTCATTTTCACACGTCAACAATCATAATTATTTTTTTCCTTTCAATTTTCACTCACACCAACAATACATAAAATGTTCAAATACGTAAAATATCAATTTTATTAATAAAAGTGCACTCTATGAAATAATTTCCCGCCAATTAAAGTCTAGTTTTTGACAAATTTAAATTCGGTTTGACTCGTTTATACTCCTAAGTATGTTTTGTGTGCAAATTGCACTCTTGATGGGAAATTTATGACAATTTAGTTAGATTTTATTCTAGAATTAGGGTCTTAAGGTCTATGCATAGATGCAAAAGCGCTTGTCAGTATCAACGTCAACGGCGTCATTCACAGTTGCGTACCTTATGAACTCATGTGGGCTTCCCTCCAAATCCGCCATTGCAGCCTCTCGGACCATCCATTTGAATGATAAAAGCATCCTAAGGTACGATTCTGTTCTCAATTTGTTCAGATCTCACGGATTCGACCACACCCGCATCGCTGCAGTGATAGAGAAGGTCCCCTACCTTTTCATCAACTATAGGGTAGATGAAAATCTAAGGCCTAAATTCGAGTTTCTCATTCAAAATGGCTTCTCGGGTTCTCATCTCCATGAGTTGATTGTTTCGAATCCCATCATTTTGAAAAGAAGCTTGAGCGGTCACATCGATTCAGTATCTCAGGTCATTCCTGGGAACATCGATTTAGTATCTCAGGTCATTTTTACTTGTTCTGACAATTGTCGGTCAAGGTGTTCCGCTGTGGGAAAAGAAAATGCAAGTGTTCATGACTTTTGGCTTCTCTCGGGAGGAGGCTTTGTCTATTTTCAGGCGCCGTCCAGACTGTTTCAGTCGTTCTGAGGAGACACTTAGAAGTAAACTAGAGTTTTATTTGAATAATGTCAAGTTGAAGATAGGTGATATACTACCTTACTCATATCTACTTACTTATGCCATTGATTCAAGGTCTCGACCGAGGTATAATGTCCTGAAGGTTTTGTTGTCAAAGAAGCTGCTTGAGGAACCCAAACTTGCTTATATCTTCACCATAACTGAGCCGAGGTTCATGCACGAGTATGTCAAAGCCCATTTGCAGCAAGTCCCAAGTTTGTTGGAGATGTACACCAATGACAAAATTGCAAAGAAGAGTAACATTTGATCCCAAAAAAATTAGTTCATCTTTTTAGTTGAAAATTGTGGCTTTAATATCTTATCTCACTTGTGCCAGGAGTCCCATGCTTAGCTGTACTAATGAATTGCTTTGATCTTTGATCACATCTCACAACCAATTATGTTGAATTATACCATGCAAAATACACTGCTTATCTAAATTCTGTTTTATTTTTCTAGGGTCGTAGAGCACAGGAGAATTTGCTTAGACTTTTTGGATATGGTATGTTATTGGTAATCCATACTCAATGGTTAGCTAGATATTTAGTTTGGTACCTATCAAATATGTAAGGTCAAGTTTATATATATATATTCTTTTGGCTCAAGTACAGCAATTGTTAGAAGTTACTATTCTTATGTTAGTCAGATCATTTGTGTTTTCTATGAGTACTATTGTCAAATAAGGTTTGGCTTTCACATCTTGTTGGGAGAAGAAAGAATTTCAATTTTCAGATAGAAGCTACTGTGAATGTGATACCTCTTCAGTTTCTCTGGTTGATGTATTGTCTGCTGTTTTTCTGTACACTGGACTGCCCTTTTCATGACAGACCTCAACATTGTTTTGGAATTGGCTTGGTGGTTGTAGAGGTTGATGATCTGTGTAGTTTTCTATTGCCATAACCTCTCAACTTACCCACTTAAGTTCTTAATCCAGACTTTTGCTCAGAACTTAGATGTTGAATCACATTCTTAAGAATTTCTTCCTCCAGCTTTTCAACAGTATGTGTTAAGCTACCTCTAGTGTAGTGAGGCTAATGCTTAAACTTTCTGCTCTATCTGATATGTTGGTTCTGATGGTTTGTCATAATCACGTCTACCATAAGTATAATGCTAATGTCCTTTTGCTCAAGGATGTGGGTATGAAGAGGTTCTGTAATTTCCGTCCCCATTTTTGTCGAGTCGGGATACTGAATTTTTGTCCCGTGAGTTTGAAGTATTTTGTTATCCCTATTTTTGTTTTGGACTTCCATGATTTGTTAGATACTTTAAAGAAAAATGTTGGTTGTAATAAGAATGACGAATTGAACTAAAAATAAAAATAATTTCTTACAACAATCATAATAAAGGAGAAAGAAAAAGAACGATGTTGATCTTATCGTTTTAATTTTTTAAAATAATAAAAATCATAAACAATTTAGTTCCTTTCTACATGATAGTTACAAATATTTTTATGACTTGTTAAAAATAAATGAAATAGATTATAGGGAGTATATTTTCATTAATAAATATGCAAGTAATTAATAGATTTCACTTGGTGATTATCAATTAAAAATCTTAATCAATTCAAGTAAATAAATGAATTAAATTAATTCAAATAGGCAATATATATGTCTGAAAGGAAAATAAGATATACTGTTACTACACAACACAACCCTTGAGCTCGTCTGCTTTGTCTCTTTCTCTCAGGTTTAGCTGAGAGAGACTGAGTTCGCGCAGGATATGATTCTGGGTTTCTCCAAAATTGGATTGGAGATTTGAAGAAGTTCCCAACAGTAAAAACGGTTCATTTATATTCAGCTTCTTCTGAGCTGTATATATGTAATGAAGGGAGAGGACCCACAATCGCTTCCAATGCTTAATGGCGATTTCGAAGCATCGTCTCTGGTTCGACATCATCAGGAGCAACTAGGTTACGAAGATCAAGAGCTTGAAGAAGATGGCAAAGAGGAGGAGGAAGAGGAAAGGAGCAAGCTTGATGAGGGCTTCTACGAGATCGAAGCCGTCCGTCGAAAGAGGATTCGCAAGGTCTCTCTCTCTCAAAAGTTTGCGCATTATGTTGATTTTGACTGTTATTTATCGATTTTGCTTGTTCTGATTTTCTGGGTTTTGCTTCGTTTCTGTGTTGTGTATGTATCGTATGGATCAATCAAAAGGGTCAGCTTCAGTATCTTATCAAATGGTGAGTTCCTCTTTTATGGTTTTGTATCTGTATTTGGTTCGAGAATGAGAATGAGAATGCAATTGCAAGTGATTGGGTTTGGATTTGCTTATGGCAATAGCATTTGTATATGGAACTTGTTCTTTTGATTTCACAAACTACTTTGTATTTGCATTTCCATGGTAATGTGTGTGTATGTATGCACTCACGAACTTAGGCTCAATGGCGGAAAAAAGCTCTCTTATCGAACTGTCTTTGCTTTTTCAAGGCGCGGCTGGCCGGAGACTGCTAACACTTGGGAGCCCTTGGAGAACTTGCAATCTTGCTCTGATGTTATCGATGCTTTCGAGGAGAGGTATGCTTTTTCATTCCTTTCGTTAAATTCTATGTCCTGTGGTAACCCGAGGTGCTCACTACAAGTGTTATGTTTGATTTTGTTGTTGTTGTTGTTGTTGATAAAACCAAAGATTGTTAGAGTTACTTGTTATGGGATATCCCATTTAGGCGAGTAGTACACTTGATTTGTAACAAAGAGGGTATTTTGTTTCCTCCGGAATGAAGAGTAATTGGTGGCGATTTAATTTACTTCACTATTCATTTTCCTTGATTTTTGTTTACTTTTGTATACCACATATAGTTTTTGTTTCTCGTTTGGCATTTACGTATCTGTAATCTTACCCTATTGCTTTTGAAGCTTGAGATCAGGAAAACATTCAGGAAAACGCAAACGCAAGCTTTCAGCCTCAATTCCTCAACCAAAGAAGAAGCAGCTGTGGGATTATGTCATTGATCCCTTTAACGGAACCAGAATCGAATCTGATGAAATTCTGCCCCGTGCTGATCCTTTTGTACCTCATCAATCTGCAAGCTCAAGTCAAGGAGGAGAGATGGATGGGGATGTAATCACTCTTGAAACATCAAAGCTACATGATGTGGCGGGTTTGCAAATGTCGACAAAAAAGTTTATGGAAGTAGAGAGGGAAGTGAATATGAGCTATCCGATGATAAATTGGCAATACAACTTCATGAAATTAAGATTTCAGAAGGTGGTGTCCCCAGCCAGTAATAGGTTTACGAACGTTGATTGTGTAGAACAATTCAAAACAATCGCCTCATTGGAGCTAAGAGAAGCAAGCATAGTTCCGTGAAGAGATTTAAGCAAGATTTAGTCTCCCGTGCAACAAACATGACCATTGACATTGATGTTTCACTCGAACAACCATGGCGTGAAAAACGTATTATAGCAGAGGAGCGTTCCACCTACAAGAATACATCTGATATCGTTCGGATCATCCAACCGATAAGCTATTCAGCTTCAATAGCAACCAATGTTCAAGATGTCTCAGTGAGGTTTACGACTTTGAGGTTTGTCATCTCTTCCAATCCGAGTTTCAGCAACACATTCTAAAATTTGCTGGAGTAACAATCCAAAACTTTGAGCTAGGTAGAGCTATGAAAACATACTGTAGGTGGGTCTTAGGTAATCTATAGGATCGGGATTAGCCAGAGTT
>JAYMTO010000369.1:0-12900 GCA_036898065.1 California macrophylla | reverse complement strand
ATCACATGGTTCATCACAACCTTCATTCTATTTGCAATGACCTTTGCTATAATCTTGTACAATACATTGCATAATGTGATCGGACGCAACTCCCTCATTATTTCTGACATCGGATACTTTGGAATTAGGGCGAGGTTTGTCATGTTAAGCGTTACAGTAAGTGCCTAAAATGAAAAAAATATCTCCATCACCTTTACTACATCACATCCCACCAAATCCCAAAAGCATTGATAGAACTTAGGATTCAGACCATCCAGTCCCCGAGATTTGTAAGGTCCGAGATCAAAAATAACATGTCTTACATATAATTGTTTGGACTATAAGTCATAACTGATATAACCACAATGATTGGACGGGTAGCCCAAAAAAATGCAAGAAATAGAGCGAAGTAGTCATTGGCCCGAGTAGATAACTGGATATAAGCCTCTCTCTTGAATAATCCCCTCCATAACTAACCATTTGAGAAGTAGTCGCTCTTTCTCGTTTCTTAGTTTCAGAAGTTGATCCCGAAGATCGATCAATAACAACAGTCCTTAGATCAAGTAGTATTTAGAATCTGCTTCTTAGGATTAGGAATAGTAATATTCTGATTATTCATCTCTAAGCAAGACAGTCGCTAGGAAGAGGGATGGCAGACAAAAGATGCTTCTGCTCGTTTCCACATTCTATTGGAGGTTAGCCCAATGTTAGCATTCAGATCTATTTTCAGCCCTGGCCCGGAAATGCCACCTTTTCCTGGCTGTACACCTTTAAGGTAAGTTGCTACTAGCCTCTAAAGGCTTTCCTTTTGAGAAGCAGTAAACCATTTATTGCTCGACTATAATATAAGGAGAGGTCAGGTCGAATGAAGTAGACCGAGAATCCGAACTCTTGTGCCTAAGAGGTCCGATAGGTACTCGAGTGAAACCTCCACCCATGAGATAGAGCCAATTACATTTCGAAGAGGGATATATTACCAGTATTGTTATATCACGCCTATTGTTTGTATTGCACATATTGCTAGCATGCATTCAATAGATACTAATCAAAAACTCAACTACGGAAAGAACAAGAAACAAACTCAAAACCTACTCTTCTGACCCGCTGTACAGTACATCGCTGACAGTGGCCGGACAAGAAACTAAGACCTACGGCGACTCTTCTCTATATCATTGACTATTATAGAACAAGGAACTAGAACCCTGAACCTGCTAATACATCGCTGACATACATCGCTGACAAAGGAGAAGGAAAGAGCAATATTAATCAATAGCAACCACCTTCCCTTGTTCGCTCCAAGAGCTCACTTCACTCAAAGCGAAGAACAAGAGAGCAACTCTAACCCTGAAACCTGTACGCCCTTTTCCCTCAATCTTAGGGGTGGCTCAGATGTCATCTAGAAACTAAGACCTAAGGCTCATTCTCATTGACTTATCATTATCCTTATCTAAACTACACAGCAAGGAAACACTGAGTAGACTAAATAGTGGTTGTAGTGATCTACCCGCTGCACCTTCTTAAACAAACTTGCTTGCTTAGCTTGCCTAATTGAAGCAGCAACTAAAGCTGAGAAGCAACTGTAAGAAAGAACCAGCTGAGCTAGCTGTCAATCCAGTACAGTAGCTGACATTGGATTAGCTCACTTGCTTGATTAGCTGACTTACCCTCCTTAGGAAAGAACAACAAGTCCCCTCCCGTCTAGTCTGTCTAGTCTAGCTGACTTAGCAAACTCACAAGACAATCCCAACCCCAATAGTCGCTGTACTGCTAGTGCTCTATTCATTGCACTAGCTATCATCCATTGGTACCTTCACTCGTTCGCTCCAAGAGCTCTCTTCACTCATCACTCAAAGCCAAGGACAGAAGACCTAGACGACCTAGCTGACTACTTCCTTGCCTTACTTCCTACCTTACTTCCTTGCTTGCCTAGCCAATTCCTAAGGAAACTAATAAAGCTCGAACGTATAGTGAAGAGGATTCAGCAAAGCAAGCTGCAAAACAACCTAAGGCTATATCAGCTCACCTCGCTGTCAACCCAAGGACAAACAAAACAACAAACCTCATTCCGCTGTCAATCCAGTAGCTTAGACTAAAGCTAAGAACAACTGTAAGATCTATCAGCTGACAAGAAAGCCCATTCCATCCCATTCCGAACCCAGGAAAGAAACTAACTGTCAAGACAAAGCCCGGGCTAGCTGACCTACCTTCCACAGCATCTAAAGCTGACAAAGACCTGTAGGAGAGCTTCAGCTTACCTTCCTGTCAACCAATTACAAAGGGATTTCGTACTCAAGCGATAGTCGGAGGTATCAAGTTCTCTTTCGTTAGGATTTTATGTCTAGCACTCTACCCGTGGAGCCCACCCCTCTCCCTGCGGTCGAGCAATATATACCTCTTCGTTTTACTCGAGCAATAAATTACCTATGAGGCCACCCTCTCCCTTCGGTCGAGCACTTGCACCCTCGACCTATACGGTCGAGCCAATAAATTACCAATTCAATTTCGAAGAGGAAGTCAAGGCCTTGATGAGGTTGAGGAATCAGGGGCTATCTGAGGAGTATTTTGTAGCAAACTATGTGGGAGGATTGAAACCCAATTTGAGGCCAGGCATCCAGATGTTGAAACCACAAACACTGGAACAAGCCATGTTTTATGCCAGGTTTGAGGAGCTTAAGGCTCAGAACCACAGTTACCAAAATAAAGCTTCTAGGACAACTATGAGTGGCTCAGGGTTTAAAGGAAAAGGAGCATTACAGATACAGCAAAGCCAGGTGCAAAAGACAAATACAAAGATGCTATTTTAAGAATAGAAGGCAAGGAGGTAGGATGGAGAATTGGGGTAACCAAGGAGGAGGACCAACTTATCAGAAGGTCTCTCCAGAATATGCAGAAGATAGAAAAAGGAGAGGACTTTGTATCTACTGTCCTGCAAAATACAGTAGGTCTCACAATTGTCCTAACAAAAGAAAGTTGTTTATGATTGTGCAAGAAGAAGATGAGGAGGAAGGGCCAGAAGGAGAAGAACTGAAAGGAGATAGAGAAGAGCATGGGGTAAAGATTCAGGAGGAAGACTCTGAGGAGCTGAGGGAGGAATCTCTATGTGCATTGGGAGGAAGATCTAGATACAAGTCCCTGAGAGTAAAGGGGATCATGGGAGAAAGAAGCTTATCTATGTTGATAGACAGTGGAGCTACTATATCCTTCATTGACAAAGAGACTGCCAAAGAACCTCACTATGGAACCTGCAGAACCGATTTTGGTAAGGATGGGAAATGGAGAAAGAGAGAGATGTGACTCTCAGTGCTTGATCAGATGGAAGATGCAAGGAAAAAGTGGCTCTTGGACCTTCATGGTAATGCCCTTAGGGGATTGTGATGCTGTGTTAGGAGTGGATTGGTTGAGCCAATTCAATCCTGTGCTGTTTGACTTTATTGAAAGAGGACTCACTATGGCATTTGGAAGGGAGAACTGGGAAGTGAAAGAAGAAGAAGAGGAGGTGGTGAGCATGGCATCCATAGAAGCAGTGCAACATGAATGGAAGCAAGGACAAGGGGTTTATTTGGGACAGTTTTTCAGGATGGAGAACAAAACAATCTCTGCAGATCCAAGGATACAGGAATTACTGAAGAAGTATGACAAGGTTTTCAAAGAGCCTACTGCATTGCCACCAAGGAGGGGATGGGATCATGCTATACCACTTATACATGGGAGCACCATCAATAAGGCCCTACAGGTACAGCTTTGAACAAAAGAATATTATAGAGAAGTTGGTTTCTGAAATGTTGCAAGCTGGTATTATACAAGTAAGCCATAGCCCCATTCATTTCCTATACTTCTAGAAAGAATGGTAGAGGCACCAGTTTTGAGAATGCCTGATTTTACAGTGCCCTTCACCCTAACCCTAGAAACTGATGCTTGTGACAAGGGAATGGGAGCAGTGCTTATGCAGGAAGGGAGGCCATTGGCTTACTTCAGTCAAGCTTTGGGGCCTCGAAACTTAGCTCTATCCACTTATGAGAACTATTGGCTATTGTATCTGCAGTGCATAAATGGAGACACTATCTGCATAGCCACCATTTCATTATTAAAACAGATCAACAAAGCCTAAAATTCTTGCTAGAACAGAAGTTGTCTACTTCTTTCCAACACAAATGAACTAAAGGGGATTTCTTATCAAGTGGAGGGAAAGGAAAAATTTGGTAGCAGATGCTCTATCAAGACTGCCCCAACAAGATCTCAAGGCTATATCTACAGCTGTACCTGCTTGGATTCAAGAAGTGTTGGAGAGTTTTGAGGGTGATCAAGAAGCTGAAGGGGTTATTATGCGGATCTCTATTGCTCCAAATTCCTTACCAGGTTATGCAATAAGACAAGGGATGTTGTTATGGCAGGACAGGATTTATTTGGGGAAGGCCAATGAGGTGAGAAAGAGGGAGAGCGTTAGCGGCTTGCCCTAACAGTAACGGGCGAGGAAGGGCAGTAGCACATGACTCCACAGTAGGTGGACATTCTGGTGTGAGAGCAACTGGGAAGAGGGTGAAGTCAAAATGATTTTTGCCTCACATGGATCAGGACATTCAGGTCTATGTACAAGAGTGTGACACATGCCAGAGGTGTAGGTGTAAGGTTGAACATGTGCCATATCCAGGGTTGCAAATTAAATATTTATTTTCAAGTTGAATTTGAACTTAACAATTTTTTTTCGAGTCGAAAAGAGACCGGACAAGACTCGATTAGTCTAGTTTCGACTCTTAAGCATATGAAGATCAATAAAATGGTAATAACGAAGAAGTGACACGTCACCTTATGATCCCGCGAGAGTGGCACAGCTGCGCCGCATCGGCAGAGAACCGCCCTCGAATCGCCGCAATTGGCCACCACAATCTCCTCCCTCCCCACCATCACCACCACCGCGGTGGACCCAACCGTCCTCACCGACACCGATCCACCACCGCCCTCCACCTCCACGCCACCGCCATTGACTTCCTCATCCATCCTCTCAAAACACCCCACCATCATTTTCTCCCAATGCCTCACTCCGCCGCCGCCATTCCACCCCTCCATCTCCGCCGCCACTAGACAGTGAAGCCGATCTCGGCACGCGTTCGCCACCTTCGCACCGCCGTGTCCGTCGTACACGGCGTAGAAATCGTACAGATCGAAATCTCCCATCACCAGCCCCGGCGCCTCCGTCACCGCGTCTTCCATCGTCCTCCGCCGTCCGATCACGGAAATCGAACCGCGGGACAAGCACGCCGAACTCTCCTCCTCTTCCTCCGCCGCCGTCTCCGCCGCCTGAGAAGGCAATATCAGCGATTCCGGATCTTCCATTATCGTCGTAGCCACCGATGACGCCAATTCCGTCACACCACATCTCTTTCTCTTCTTTAAATAGCCATGAATTAAACATTTATCTTCGTAATTCTCCGTTTTTGGCACCGTCTTCATGCTCGATCGGTTTCAATTCGGCACTATTGTCACCGTCAGCTAACAAATTTTCTTTTCCTTTCTTTTACTAGAAAATATTTGACTTGAGAGAAACGCTGGAAGAGTTGCGAGGTTCTTAAAGAGCCCAACACGAGATCTGTGCCGTCTGATCGTGGCTCCGTTTGATCATAAACACGTACGCCTCTCTATATGGCGAGGTGCAAATGGTAGTTCGGTTTTCTAAGGAGGACGCGGACGGTCAGGATTGCGGCAGGGTACACGTGGCATCCGGATTCAAAAACAGAGATCAGCTTTTGGCGGGAGACACACGGCTACTTGTCGGGCTTGATGACGTGTCGTTTCTGCTTGTGCTGCTAAATGCTAATGATAGAGTATACGTGGCATGATCGTGAATAAACCTCTGATTAAGATAATCGTGAAACTTATTAAGTTAATTAACTATCATTTATGGAAGTTTAATTATTATAGGAAGTGGGCCTATAGTCCAGATTAACCCAATCAAGTAGACCCCACAATAGAAGCTTGATTTAGAAAATCACAAACAACACGCTAGAATGTCGGTCCCACTTTTCTTTTCTTTTCTTTTGAATAGTCGGTCCCACTTAATCATCGTGTCAGTGATTGGATTTGATCCTCCTTGCTCTTGACACATGGCACTTATAAATTTTCTGTTTATTATTATTATTTATTTTAAAATGTTAAGCTCATCCCATTTGTTTTTTCATTGTAATCTTAAATAAATGTGTTTCTTTCTCTTTTATCTTCAGCTATTACATTCACTCCAATTAAATCTTATGGTCAAAGTCTCTGTCATTATGAAAGTTAATCCTCAAAAAATAATCTATATACAGATGAAATTATAAGTTATTAGAGCTATAATTTATATATTCAATTCAAAATTTCTAACACATCTCACACCATTCAAAGGTGATATCACTTAATCAAAAGACTGATTAAATTGATACAAAGACAGTTAGTTCCAACTAAATACAAAGTTTTCAGATTGAAATAAAATATTTTACAAAATATAAATTAGAGTACGATAATGTCTATCATAATATCATGACACGTGTCATGATATTCGGATAGTTGTTCAAGTTGTATAGCAATCTCGATATTGATTATTTCTTGCCGGCTACAATTTAATGGCAGAATATTTGTGGTGGCTGCTGGTTTTGAAGGCGACCGACTTTTACTGAATTTTCGGTGAATGGATTGAGATGAATATTTAGGAATAATAAATTATTTTAAATTTGATGTTCTTAATTCTATTAAAAAATGTTGATAATCATTACTCAAATTCGCTCTTATGTAAACATATAAAAATAATTAACACGATAAAATTTGTTCTGCTTTCATCTATATGAATGCTATGATACTTTTTATTGAAAAAAATATAAAAATATAAAATAAAAGCATAAAATAAATTTAAAAATATTTTGTGTTAAAATTATATTTGTGTAAGAATGAATTAAAATATTTACTATGGGTAATTTAAATAATATTTTGCATAAGTCGAATTGAAAGAGTCAATGCATGTAAGACTGGTACAGTCGAGTTCGCGCTAAATTGGATCTTAAGATTGGACACATTTAATAAATAAGTCGAGTTCGAGCCTAATCTTTCAAGACCCGATAGATTCGCGAGCCAACTCGTTTAAATTTAACTATTTTTTTACTTCATATAAATGAATCAAACTCGAGCTGAATATTTTTAGTCGTTATCAAATGATTATACTGAAAACAAAATAACGATATAAACTCACTCGACCACAAACAAAATAATTTTTTTCTGAACCAAATTTAATCTGAATTCAACTTGTTTACAGATAGGTCAAATACAAAAGAAATGTATACACATACTTGGACTTGAAGATTTGTATGGGCCGAATAGTACAATTGACTGAACTAAAGGCCTGCTAAGTTGGGCCGTAAAGCCCATGTCCTAATAAAATAGCAAGTCCATCAATATTTTGGATCCTCGAGCCCATCACACTCACTTAACGTGAATGGAATAAAAAAGACAAGGGCTTTCTCGGAAAGAAAATTGCAGCGAGAAAACAAAAAGGGAAATGTAAATAGCCGAAGAAAACAAAAAGGTCAGAGAGAGGCAAGAGGAAGAAGAAATCGGAAGAAGAAATCGGAAGAAGAAATCGGAAGAGAAATGGAGAGCCAATTGGTTCGTCTCTGCATCGAAGCTGCGACGAGGAACAGAGAGACCATCGAGAAATGGCGGCTTCAGCGAAGGTCTCTTGAGCGCTTCCCCTCCCCGCTCTCCGAGGCGCTCCTCCACCGCCTCCTCCATCGCCGCCTCCTTTCCCCTTCCTTGCTCGAGTACGTTCTCCTTTCGATTTTCTTTTTCCCGAGAAAATGTGATGATAGATCAATCGGTTTGTAATATTAGGAAATCAGATGATGATTTATCGGATTTCTAGTTTTTTTTTATAAATATTAATCGATCTCATTTTGATCTTCGTTCGCGAGAGAGCGTTTTCAGTTTTTTTTTTGTGTTTTGAAATTCCTGAAAAATTGTTCGATAGCTCGATTTGAACCAGCAGCAACTTCAATATGTTATGTACTAGTTTGCTGGAAAGATTTAGATCAGAACCTTTTTCTTCTTTCTGTTTTCTCTGTATTTTAACAGCAACCAAACAGTTTTTATTTTTGCATGTTTTGATTCATTTGATTCCATATACGTTGAAACTTCGAAGTCAATTTAGCGTTGTTTATGTTGTACAAATTTAAGGTGAATTCCGCAAAGATTTTTGTTTACATTGAATCTGAACAGCTGAAAATAGTCAAAATTAGCATTTCAGTATTGTTGCATAGCCATTTTTGTAGTTGTTTTGCTCAACTGGATTTGCTATTGTAGAGTTTTCAAACTCACAGTAGAGAGGATCGATCTTAGAGGAGAGAGCACTGTGGATGCGGAATGGATGGCATATATAGGTGCCTTTAAGTACCTGCATTCCTTGAATGTTGCTGGTTGCAACAGGATCTCAAGCTCTGCCCTGTGGCCTATTACAGGTATGATTAAGAGAAGATTATTTAATTATCAGATGTGAAATTGAGCAAATTCGTTGTATTTGTTTATGATATACTTTACCAAAAAGTGTTGTGACTAGAGAATTGTTCTAGTTGTTGTGACACGATACACGGGGAAAATTAGTTCGCTTTGTTACTTACTGCCCAATTCTTGGAAAGAGAGTAGCATTTTTCTTACATATTTCCCCTCTTTATCTTTGTTTGTGTGTTCAGCGATGAGCAGCTTGAGGGAGGTTGACCTTTCCAGATGCGCAAAGGTTACTGATGCTGGCATCAAGCATCTTCTTTCCAATGCCGATTTGGAGAAGTTGTGGATTTCTGAAACAGGTGTTACTGCAAATGGTGTTAAATTGATCTCTTCGCTCACAAACTTGTCCGTTCTGGATTTAGGTGGTTTACCGGTCACCGACATGGCACTTTGCTCTCTACAGGTAATCTAATCCATTTCATGCACAAGCTTTTCACAGATAGATCTGTATTCTTGTGTTTGCCCTTCTGATTTAGTCTGTGACTACTCCACTTATTTTGTGCCGTGGTTTTGTTTTGCTAGATCACAAATCTGTGATTTTATAGCATGCTAAGTTTTATATAAAAGATTTAAGTTATTTTGTTTGCATCACTCACACGTAAAATAGATATGAGACTACATGGACTAACTGGCATGAATGATATTAATCTAAGCAGGTTGGCTCTGAATTGTGGTTTGGTGTTCGTTGCAGAAATAGTAGTGATAATACATCTTAATTTCCATATAAATTTATATGAACTAGATGATTAGTTTTAGTCGGTTGTTTGTAGCTAGTGGCTATTGAAATTAGCCAAGTGGTGTATATTGTGCACATGATTTTACTGATTCCTGTTTCACAGTTTTCTTTGGCCAGATCGTGAATGTGACTTTGTAGTATAATAAATGATTCTGTCACAAAATAAGTGTCCCATTTGACTATTTGCAAGAGTTAATATTTCAGTTTTTAGTGTTTAACTTTCCACCTTTTTACCCCTATGTCCTCACTACTCAAGTTGTTATAACTAATTTATGATGGGGTATTATTTGTAATTCAAGTCACAGTTTTCTTTGGCCAGGTCGTGAATGTGACTTTGTAGTATAATAAATCATTCCGTCACAAAATAAGTCACCCATTTGACTATTTGCAAGATTTATTATTTCAGTTTTTATTGTCTTTCCACCTTTTACTCCTATTTCCTCACTACTCAAGGTGCTGTAACTAATTTATGACGGGGATTTATTGGTAATTCTAGTCTAATTTGCTAACTATAACAGGAAAAGTTACACTTATTTTGGGTTGGAGGGAGTGTTTTTTCTGTAATTAATTTACCAAGGAGTATTATTGGTATTTCAACCTTTATAGGTGCTCACGAAGCTACAATACCTAGATCTTTGGGGGAGCAAAATATCTAACAAAGGAGCTGCGATTCTTAAAAGGTTCCCCAAGTTGACCTTCCTGAATGTAGCTTGGACCAATATTACGGAGTTGCCTAATTTGTCATCTCTTGAATGCCTAAACATGAGCAACTGCACCATCAACTCTATATTTGAAGTGGATGATGACGGTCAGAAACCCCCTTTAGCAAAACTTATTCTCTCGGGAGCTACTTTCACAAATGAGCTCGAAGCCTTTTCATATATTGAAACAAGTTCCTTGGTGTTTTTGGACGTGTCCAACACATCTCTTCAAAGTTTCTCCTTTCTGGATAATTTTAAAGCGGTGGAACATTTGGATCTTGGTTCTAGCATGATCGGAGATGATTCACTTGAAGTTGTTGCACGTAGAG
This sequence comes from California macrophylla, assembly GCA_036898065.1. Taxonomy (NCBI): domain Eukaryota; kingdom Viridiplantae; phylum Streptophyta; class Magnoliopsida; order Geraniales; family Geraniaceae; genus California; species California macrophylla. Next base: position 2,635 of record JAYMTO010000369.1, on the reverse strand, counting down.
GAACATATCTGAAAACTTTGCGTCTCTGCAACACAAAAGTGAGCTCCAATGGAGTGGGGATCTTAGCTGGACATGTCTCCGACCTTGAGGTTCTGTCATTAGCTCGTACATCCATTGACGATATGGCCCTTCCATTTATCAGCATGATGCCCTCGATAAAGGTTCTTGACTTGAGCAATACAAATGTGAAAGGTATGAATTGTTCAGTAACATTGTAAAAATTAACATATTTATGGATCATATTGCAATTTGCCATGCACTCTCTAATCTAAATTACATGAAACCCTTTCTCTTTTACTTTACATTCTCATCTCTTTAAGACGTTGAGCACATTGAGCCCAAGGGGTCTTCTGTTTGCTGGAAACTTGTTTAGTTCAATGTTTATGAATGGTTCATTGTTTTTTATTATGTGTCTGATTAGATTTTAACTTCTGAACTATATCAGGTTTCATTCATCAGGCAGGAAAGGAGCCAGACAGCATTCCCTCCCTGGGGCTACTACAAAATCTAGATTGTTTGGAAAGGCTGAATTTGGAGCAATCTCGAATCAGAGATGCGTCGCTGAGTCCTTTATCGAGATTTCAAAGATTGAGTCATTTATCTCTCAGAAGCGCTTCCTTTACGGATGAATCCCTATACCTCTTGTCATCTCTCCCGAAGTTGACATATCTCGGCATCCGTGATTCCGTGTTGACAAATTACGGGCTTAGTTTATTCAAGCCTCCGCCGATCTTGACAACTCTGGATCTGAGAGGCTGTTGGCTCTTAACTGAGGATCAACTGTTGGAATTTCGTGTCACTCATCCTCAAATTGAAGTGAGGCATGAACTCATCCATATCTCTCTATCGGATGAAAATAACATTAACCATCCGTCTCCAGCACGAAAAGATTCCAAAACGTCTCAAGCTGTCCCTAAGGAAGGAAAGGATCCCATGTCGCCATGTTTTGTTGGTAAGAAATATGTATACCTATACTCTGGAAAACTATTCTCGAATCCTCTGATTTTTCTTATTTACATCTACTAATTCTATAATATGCTTTGCTGAAACAGATCAAAGACTGAAATACGACAGAGAGGAGCTACTCGCCCTGCAATATTCATCGTTGTCAGTCGGGTCTTCTCATGAGGGAGTGCCTGCTATGTCCCTGCAGATGGATTAGCTTCTCTAGTTTTATCCCTGCTTGTTGTATTTGTCTCTAGTTTTTTTTTCCTATTGCCATTAAAACCGTATTCTTTTTGACATTGGTTTTTGAACAACTGAGTTCTTTACCTAGCTGGTTCTAAGCTGTAGCGTGTTTCAGTTTGGAGCATTTTCAGGAATAACTTTGAATCATGCGATGCTATCAAGCGACATTGGTTTTTCAACAACTGAGTTACTTGGTTGGTTCTAAGCTGTAGTGTGTGTTTCAGTTCGGAGCATTTCCAGGAATAACTTTGAATCATGCGATGCTGCTTATATCAGTGTTGTTAATTCTGATGTTGAATAGTATATGATTCTTTATGACTTTGATGTAGGTGTAAGAATTTTAGTATTTCTGAGCCTGAGGTTAACCTGATGTGCTCAAATCTAACAAGAGCGTAAGAGCATCTACAGAGGGTAGTTATAAGCCATAGTTTTGCGAGATTACAAATGAGGATGCGAGCGTTTCTCCATTGCAAGTGGCGAGCGCCTCTTCCTTAAGTGACATAGCCTTATACGCCTTCTGGCTACTACTGTGAGGATGCATTCACGTCTTCTTTTATGTTCACAAATATTGAGGCGTCACGTAACGCATTTAACTTTAAATTTAAAATATTTTTATTCAAAAATTCACAGGGATTACAAGCGAAGAAGAAGAATGTCTGGCTATTCGCACGGGAGCATCCAACGTCTTTTTATTTCTCTATTATATCTAACAAAATTAATTAATAATGCTGACTATCCGTACGGGAGCATCCAACGTCTTTTTATTTCTCTATTATATCTAACAGAATTAATTAATAATGCAGTTACCCAAGAATGTAATGCTCTAACAAATCAGACTACAGGTATATAATAAATATATATGGAAAGCGAAAGTGAATAGTACCAACAGAGTCCTATAGTAAGATTCAGAGAATAATAATGTTGTATGTAATAACAACCTGATTTACATATAACCATTATTCCTTAATTTTTCCAAAAAAAAAACATTGTCCAAGGAGAACTGCTCTGTTTCTAAATAAATATTAACTTCAAATAATCAGCTGGTCTATTGATAACCGTATGTACATTGACTAAAACGATCGAGAAAGATTATGAAGAAACAATCGCATTACTTAATTCGGAAACACCTTCGTAACTCTCGCTGATCCGAACAAGTTGCTTCAGGCACCTAGTGCTTCTTCAAACTCTGATACATCTCGTTGATAACATTCTGCACATAGTTCAGTAGTAATCAATAGTTACAAATTGGCAAACTTTACTGAAAATAACCCATGAATTATGAATATATGTTAGAGGATCAGCTCAGCTACAAGTTTCAACTGACAGGTGACGAACTAATTATAATTATAGTTTTATATTGTAATATGCGTATTCACAAACAAGCCCATTCTATGGACATGAACGTGAACCTCATTTTTTGTTTTTGAAAATGAGAAATTTGAGGATA
>JAYMTO010000368.1:0-12905 GCA_036898065.1 California macrophylla | reverse complement strand
TTTGAAACACTTTGTCGCTCTGTCCCTCACGTGATGGTAAGTATATGAACGAAAGATTAAATTTTGTTTAATAAGTAAGATAATGGTCAAGTAAAAATGACAAATTATATAAAACAATTGTTACAACTAGTCTACAAAGAGTGGCCTAAGAAGCCCACTTACAATCTGGCCATCCAAACTCCAAAGCCAACTTCTAATAAACGAAACGACCGGTCGTTTTGTTGATAGTTAAATCGACATGACTCCAGATCGAAACTAGACCGTATTGGAAATTTAGTAAAATCTACGGTCCGCAATGCGAGTAAAATACGAGCAGCGTGCACCGAGAAACACATTAGCCATATTCGAAAACTGAGATCTTCAAAGGACCTAATAACTAGCAGCCGTCGGCTTCAACCCCACGCAAAATCTCTGTTTTTTTTATCGTTTCGCAGACATCAGCGCCGGAGAGATGAACGGAGCCGGAGCTCAGGCGATGAAGAGAGTACCTCGCATCAAGTTTCCTCAGAGACACCCCAAACCTTCCGGTCTGTATCAATCTTTTTCAATATATATGAATGTTGTTCCATTTCGTTTTTTTTCATTTGATACATGCGATTTCTATTCTCGTTGTTGTTTGATTTTGAATACTTATTGTGTTTGTTTTCGTTATATTTGTGTAATGTTAGCGTAATGGTGATTGGTGGTAGCTCTATTAGATTTGATGTGGAAAAGGAAGATAATCTGATGAAATTTGATTTAGGATCTGCTGGATTTATATATGCGCATGCATATAATCAAATGGCTTCCTTATGATATTTGGTTTGATGTTGCGATTTTGGTATTGGAATTGTATACATTTTGTAGCCTATTGGACCACAGAATGAATGCCTCACTTTCCTCAAACATTATGTACCATAATGAATAATCCATTCCCTTTTTAATCAATTAATTAGTAGTTGATTATAAATGTCATCCTCGTAAGTTAGTTATGACAATGTGAGCGTAAAAGATGAAAAGTTAAATACTAAAAGTTGATTTCTTAACCGTCCAAAGAGACACCTATTTTTGAGACAGGGGGAGTATTGACTATTAAGTTGCTTTTTGTTGGATTTTTTGTTTTGGGTAGATGTTGGCTCAATAGATTTCTTAAGTGGAGCGTGTTTAACTGTTGAAATCTTAGTGTGTGTTCGAATGTGAGCGTAGAGGACACTAAGGAGTTTCAAAGCATTTATTATTTGTGGATAAGTAATGGCTATGGCTTTCTGTGCTTTTAGAGCAATGACAAAATTGTAATGGTCTGACTTTGAGTTTTGATGGGGTTGTGTAGAATTTCTTCTCAACTTCAAAATCTAGCTTTCCCCGATTTCTCTGGATCCATTTTGAAGCTGTCTTGGCTCTGGTTTCTTTCTACAGCATCTTTTGGCATAATGAGCTTGTAATCATGCATCAAAGTTCGGATTTTTAGACATCTCCAAAGTTTGTGAATCATGGGACTAGACTTAGGGATATGATGAAGGAGAGCAGTAACATATTTCATTGCAACGTGGGCAATCAGTGAATTTTGCATAGCCATTGAAACTATAATTGCCATTTCCTTACATTTTTATGTTCTACTCAATTGAACGCTTGCAGTGTCTTCATTACGATGAATCTTCCTTTTCTACCGTTTCATTTTGACACTATGCAATAATTCCTTTGTTATATTCACTATACACTCTTTATATAGTAAATATATATATGTACTTCATTTCAAGCTGTTTTTGGAGCATGGCTGCAATGTTTATCGGTCTGTCACCGCTTATTTCCTGCCGTGCAATTTTGTATGCTTTCCAGATACAGCAAATGTTAAGGAATTGCTTCTTTTTACAGGTTCTGGAGTCAATAATGAAGCAGCTGGAAATTCTGATCTAACTTTCTTCTCGAACTCAAATGTTTCCAAAACTGTAGGAGGGAAAGCTTCTCTTCAGCCCAAACGAACTCCATTGTCAGATAAAGAGATCGAGGCTATTTTGGTATGTAGAAGTCCCATTTACTGCTCTATTATAACATAAAAAAACTGTTTTTGGAATTTAACTGCTGATATGTCACCTATATTATGCTGTTTAGGATCACTATTTTGATCTAATCACCATGAGACCATTTAATCATAGTATCTGTCAGCTAACCAAACACTAAACTATGTCATGAATTTGATTTATGCTACACACTAGTTGCATCTGTTCATATTATCTGGTGGTCATGTCTAACTATGCAGTAGTATTCAAGTCCATTATTCTTCTATGACAAAGTACTTAACATGTATCTGTCATACCAATATATTTTGTTATTAATTAACCATATTCCCGCTGCTAACCAACGACTGAGGATCACCCTTTCTTTTACACCTAGTGAATTTTTACCATCCGTTCAATCTTGTTTCTCATACCTGCAGCTGAGATTTTTTTTAATGTTTGTGATTGTTATTCTGTGATATGTGATCATTAGAAACCAGTTTTTTTACTTAGATTCCATCTTTGTCAGAATACTTTGGCCAGTGCAATTAGTTTTCTTTTCCTTTAATTTTATCATACCATAAGTTTATTTATTATTTTTCACTGTCTTGTGCAGTTGGGTGGCTGCTTCTGACATTGTGATTGAGCTTCTACAATGGAGAGACCTCTTTGACCTTACCCGTTCATTTCGATTGAATACCATTTTCTTTTGTTGAACAAACATCTGATTGAGATTCTGAATAACACAGAACATTAGAGATAGCAAAACTGAAGTCATATAGGTCTTATCTGATCAATACAATTTATTCATCTGAGCTTCATACTAGAAGGGAGTGTTCTAATGACAAGTGATGTTCTCTTCCTAGTTGTACACAGGGCATAACCAAATATACAGGAATGAAAAATAATGATTCATTCTGAATCCTTCTCCACAAGAGCTTCAAGGACAACTGACCTGGGATTCTTAGCTGGAGGACCTTTCTCCCGGCGCTCGAGCTCCTCTAGGCGAAACGTTATCAACTTATCCCAATTCCCTCCCTCGAAAAGAACCCCGGCCCTTCCATCAGTGATCCTCTGAACAATGCCGCAGTACATGTAAAACGGGTTGTTCGGATTCTTTACAATGGCAATCATTCCGGGCATCAACAGTGGCAATTCCGGCGCTTTCATCTTCTTTGAGGTTGCAAGAGCAACTGTTTTGTCTTCACCTTTGGCTGGTGTAGCTTTCTTTGGAGGAGGTGGGTTCTTCTCTATGAATTTTCTCAGTCCTGTCTCGCCGCCGGGAAATCCTCCGGTTAGCCCCATCAGTTCCTTGTCAAAACCATCCTCCGGAGCCTTCACGCTTGACTCCTCAGAACCAGAGCTCTGTTCCGTCTCGGCCGAAGCTGATAGTGATGGTGCCGGCTCTTCAATGCTCTTCTTCAGCTCCTCCTCAATCCCTTTCTCTCCATTGCAGAGTCCTCTGCCTCCCAGTATCTGAAACAGGTCGAATTTGGCACTTGCTTTCGGGTATGATGTCGATCGCTGTTTGGAAACCGAGAAAAATAGCTTCTGGGAATTGCCTGGGAGGATTTTTCTTCCGAGAAAGTGGGATTTGAGTTGAGGGCCCTGAAGGCTTGGGAGAGTGATTGAAGAAGAAGCCATGTTTTTTTTGCAGGAGAGGAGAGGAAGGAAAGAGAGAAATGGTGTCCTCTTTAATGTTTAAATTGATCTCTGCCACTAAATGGCTTGATGGATATATCCATATCTCGTTATTTAATTGGTCAATATCATGAAATTTTATTGGTCACCCGAGATATGCTCAATTTCTGAAACTCCTACACCTGTCCCATGAACTGTAATGGATCTCGATCTCAATCCTCATTGTGGAACCAACAGGAACAAAACAATGACTTGTTTGTTTCTATACGAGGTGGTAAAGTCTGGGCCAGCAATCTAGTCCATGAAAACCTATCATTAGGCTTCGTCCGTGAATAGTTTAATGGGCTGTTGGCCCAAAGGTCATGGCCGTTGAAGGCAAATGGGCCTACAGACGTGTATTGAACCGACAGATCCACGGGTGTTAATGTAGTTACTGAGTTACTAGAGGGTGTTTATGTCATTTTGTATTTTTTCATCCGCCACACCAAACACGAATTTGTGCTGCGGCATCAGGAGAAAATCCCTCGATTCATCCGTAGGGAGCCGCCATTTTCGCTCTCTCTCCGATCCATTGTTCTCCACCGAGTATCTGGCGATCTGATCCGTCCGATTCCGGCGTTGCTGTCGCTCCAGATTCCGGCGACTGTATCACCTGCATTCTCTCCGCAATCGTCGGCGGTGCTTTTTGTCCTGCTCCGTCAAATTTAGAGTATAATCCACAACTTCGATTCTAGGGTTTTGAATTTCATTTCCATTGATCTGTTGGATACAAATTTTGCTACTCATTTTTATACATCATGGCGAAGAGTTCGCGGCACAAGTCGTCTCACAAGCAGAGCAAGCGCAGTTCGAAGGAGGCCAGGGACTACTCGTCGGACTCCGAAGAGGATGTGAAGGTGAAGGATAGGAATGGCAAGGGAGAGAGCAGCGTTAGGGTTTCACGGGATAATGCTGTCGGCGAGAAGCGGAAGGGCCGTGCTCAGTCGCGGGATGGTCATGGAGATGCCTCGGAAGAGCGTTTTTCTTCAAAGCGGCGCAAGGATGGCGCAGACGAGCGGGTGGACTTTGCGGCAGCCATTTCTGAGAAGGTTCTGAAGTCTGGAAGCTCGCGGCTTGAGTCGGAGAAGAGTTCGAAATCATCTAAGTGGAAGACGGATTCCAGGAGTAGAAATAGTCGAAGAAGTGAGAATGGAATTGATGAGATTGTGGAGATTGTAGAGATAGTGGATGAGAAGCTCGGGTCAAAGCAGAAGGATTTGAAGGAGAATGATTTGGGCCGCATAAAGGCTGCTGTGCTTAAGGAGAAGGAACGTGGATCGGATAAGGATAGGAAAATTAAGGAGAAGCAGCAGCAAGGTGCTGTGAAGCACACAGATTGCGTTGAAGTGAAGAAGAAACAGAAGTCTAGATCAAATGAAAATACTGGTAAAGTAACTTAATTGGAAAATCTTATTTGTTTCTGAATGTGGAATTAAATCATAGTTTTGTGATTTGAGTTTGTGTGTTATACTCTTGCAATGAAATTATTCCATGCAAAATGTTTGGATTTGCTAATGATTGAGTACTGGACTTAATAGTTTGATATTGCTACTACCCTTTATAAGTAAGAAAACATATGAAAGGATAGAAAAACTACTAATGGTTGTTCAAAATGTATGCAAGGCCGGTTCAAGTATGATTGAATACAAATATGGAAGCTGTGAGTGTGAGTTTAATAGTGAGGCATCATCTCTTTTATGAAGAAGTATATTTGAGATCTAAGGAGTGTATATAGGGAGTATTAGTAATTTATGTATTTGCAAGTGAAATGTGGAAAACCGACAACCAAGTCAAAATCATTACCTTCTGTTGATGCAAGGAGTAACTACTTATTAGGTCTTGTAGATGAATCCGCTTTCTTTAAGATGTTTGATAAATCGTAGAGGCAGCTATATTAATTGATTGATTGTATTTTGTTTGTATTAGAAATTAACCTGTGATGAAAATACATTTACCTTTACAGAGCAACCTAAACAAGATGATTTTGGAAACACTCACCCGGAGAAGGATCTTGAGAAACTTGCAAAGAGTAGAGATGGCTCTGTTGAGAAGGATGAACTTCTAGATAATAAACGAGGCAATGAAGATAGGAAGGTGTCAACAAGAAGGGAGCATGCCAAGGATGGAAGATACAAGGAAGATAAGCACGTTGATGAAAGCTATAAAGATGGTTATAGAGATGATGTTGACAGGGAAAGAGGACACAGAGATGGTAAACACAAAGAAGAGACTGAATGTGATGATAGGAACAAGGATGGAAGATACAAAGAAGATGAGCACATTGATGGCATCTATAAAGATAGTTATAGAGACGATGTTGATAGGCAAAATAGACACAGAGATGGCAAACACAAAGAAAAGACGGACAGTGATGGTAGGAACAAGGAAGATAAGCACATTGATGGAAGCTATAAAGATGGGTATAGAGATGATGTTGATAGGAAAAGTAGACACAGAGATGGCAAACACGAAAAAGTGACTGACAGTGATGGTAGGAACAAGGATGAAAGATACAAGGAAGATGAACACATTGATGGTATCTGTAGAACTAGACACCGAGATGGCAAATGCAGAGAAGTGACGGACAGAGATGGTAGGCACAAGGATGGAAGATACAAGGAAGACAAGCACTTTGATGGAAGCTATAAAGATAATTATCAAGACGATGTTCACAGGGAAAGTAGACACAGAGATAGCAAACACAAAGAAGAGACCGACAGAGATGATAGGCACAAGGATGGCAAACATAAGGAAGACATCGACAAAGATGGTAGGTACAGGGATGGAAAGCAGAGAGAAATTTGTGATCGAAATGATAGACATAGGGATGACAAACAGAGAGATGATTTTGATAAAGACAGTGGTCAAAGGGATGACAGACAGGGGGAAGATTTTGAAAATGATAGAAGACGCAGGGATTGTAAGCAAAGAGAAGATGGCGACAGGGAGAAAAGATACAGAGAAGATAAGTACAGAGATGGATATGTTTTGAGAGATTGTCCTAGTGATAAGTTTGATGCTAAGCGTATGGGGGATGAAAGAAGCAAATCAGAAAGTCGGTCTAGGAAATCAAAATGTCAGTATCCTAAACGCGATGGTAGTCCAGTTTATAGTGATCAAGATGCCAAAAACAGAGATGATAAGAGAACAAGAAGATACAATTTTAGTGAGGATGAAAGTGACATACGATCTCGAATGACCAAAGAACAATATTCTGATGTGGGAACCAAATCTATGGACACCAGCAAGACAGATATAGTTACCAACAAAGAGAGACCTCATTCACGCAATGTTGATGCTGACTCAAATGCAACCCGTAATAGATGGGCTAGTTCACCTAGCTTTGTTTCACATGGCGAAGAAGATAAATTCAGGTGCATATGCTACTGATTTACAAAATATTTTTCCCTGCACTGCACCTACACATCTGCAAGTGTTATTTGAGATTGCTGGCCCAGTTTCCTTCTGTCAGAATGTGTTGTTGCTAATAGCCCCCTTGAACTTTTCAATGAGTTTTGTTTTGTACACACATGGATATCAGAAATAGCTTGTTAGGATGTGATTCCCATTAATATAAGCAAAATCATTCCGTAAAACATAAATGGAGCTGTTAAAATATGATATTTTGAAACTTCAGTGAAAACTTTTGCATTTTGGTTAGTTTGATTTTTATCTTACTTTAAGGAGTTCTAAAAAAGATTTTATAAGGGTTTTTCTTTGTTGGATGAAATACGAGTGGCTTGTATATCCCTGTGCTAGTACTTGTCTTTCATCTTTGCGATTATGATGATTATTATCTTGCGATTTGTGTGTGCATTGGCAGGACTCATTGTCTTTGAAGTTTGTATGATATAATTGTGTTGGCACTTGGCATGCCATGAATACACACATCTACTGTCATTTGCCGATGACTTTACTAACCAGTCTGTCCTTTTTGGTATATTGTAGGCGCTCAAAACAAGCAGAACCAAAGTACAGGGACTTGTCTCCCGAAGAAAAAGTTATTCATGATATAAATTCATGTGTAGATATAACAGGTTCTATTGATGTGTCTGAGAAGGATTCCATGCCTCAGCTGACAGAGAGGCTTAATGGTGAGGATTATAGTTATAGGCATGAGTTTTCATCTGAAAGGTATCTGAAACCTGTTGTCGGCACTTCACCTAGCCAGCTGATTGATGGTTCAACTTCATCTAGTATTCACCAAATACACATGGCTGAGGCAGGTGTTAGACAGAGCTCCGATCCGGAAGAATTTCGACAAAGGAGCAAGGATGCAAGGGATGTATTGAGTAATAAGAGCAAAAGGGGTCCAGATTTGCCTTTGGAGACACCTTCTATAGATGATGTTCCCCAAGTAGATGGATGCAACTTCTTTCCATCATCACCTATTAGTAGAACAAGTCACTTGCCTAGCAATTCCAGATCACGTTTCCATTCATCTCCCTCATTTAGAGCAGCAAAGGATGGCCCTTCAGCTTTTGGTTCTTTTGAAGAAGACAACAGGAGTAGGTCAAATAACCGATACAAGAGGAGTGGTAACTCCAACATGGGGAGAGCACAAGGAAATGCTTGGAGTGGTGTTCCTAATTGGTCTTCTCCAGTAACGGGCAACTTCATTCATTTTCAAAATGGTCCACCTTCTGTAGGCTTTCATGAGTTTCATCCTATGATGCAGCAGTTCTCTGGCCCACCAATGATTGGGATTAGACCTTTGATGGAGTTTAGAGGTCCTTACCCAATCCCTGATACGAATGGGTTCTCTAGTCATGGGCATCCATTCAGGTGGCCAAACCCAAATGGTGACTCTTTTCCTCCTTCGGCACATGGATGGGATGTAAAAAATGGCGGTGAAGCTCAAATATATGGGAGGCTAGATTGGAACCATAATAAATCTCCAATGAATCATCAAGGGTGGGACCCTAGTGCAGACATCTTGAAGGGGCAAAGTAGCCTCAATACTATGGAGTTGCCTTCTACTAACGAGAAAGATGATTCTTCAGTACATGCACCATCAGATGATATTTCAGCTGCTCACTCAATTCAACAAACTGGGAATGATCCGAATGAACTTATTTTCCATGCAGAGAGTAGTGAAATTCATCAGTTCAGTGATGCTTTAGCAAAGGAAACATATAAATCTCCTAATACTGCCACTGCAAAGAAACCTAACCCCTCTGTTGATGCTTGTTATTATCATGCTTATCTCTCTAAGCTTGACATTTCAGCCGATCTTTCCCATCCAGATCTATATGATAAGTGCATTAGTTTACTGGATATGAAACAGACTGAATCTACCACTGAAGATTCTTCCCAAGTTCCGTATATTGGGGTATGATATGATATGTGCTGTTTTCATAGTTTTCATTTCAGTCACAACCGTACTATCTTCTGTTGAAAGAAATAATCTTAGTAGCATCTTTGAACTTCTCTTTCAGGAAGTTATTGAAGCCAGAGTAAAGATTTCAAAGCTTAGTTCTAATTCTTCGCTTTTGGTGGCCATCAATGATTCTGTTTATCAGGTACGTGCATGACTTAGGACTGGGTTATCAATGGTGGATATCTATCTGCATTGTGTTAGCCTACATAATTAGATGCCTTTCGTGTGTTCGTTAATGCATATTTTTCTATAACATGGCTAAATATACTTTCTCGCGTGAATTCCTAAGATTGTTGTGAACCACATATTTTCTCAGTCATTTCATTTATACATTCTCATATTCCTGCTAGTTGTAACTTTGTTTGTCAGACTACCATTAGCTAATGTGCCAAATAAGATGTGTCCCACACCTTGGTGAAATGTATCCCACACTAGGGTGGGGTCAAGGCTAAATATATATGAGTAGCTAGCTGTAGCAGCAGCCGTAGCACGGGGAACTCCAAAGGGGCTTTTCCTCTCATGGCATAACTCATTTTAGTCCCCTGCAGCAGCTGACATGCCAGAGCACGCTGGCGTGGAGGCACAGCTGTAGCAGTAGGTGTGGATGATTTTTCCTGTATGTTGTATGATGACAAAACATTAAAATTTGCTTTACATCAAAATGCCTTATGCAATTATTCTGTAATTGTTTGTACCATCTCCTATTCTTTAAACACTTGCATATGATTAACTTGTGGAAATTGCATGCATCTTTTACATGCATAATAATTTGGAAATCTGAGGGTAATGCTGATTGTAGATTGTGGATGTTCTTATGATCACAACTTGCAGAAAGCCATGCAATTTTATGAGAAACAACGAGAAGAGACGGGGGCTTGTCTTCCCTCATTAACAAAGGGCAAAAAGAATTCACTTTATAGTGCAAACAACATGGAGGCTTCTGCTTACTCTGACTCAGACAAAGCTCCTTCACTCATTTCATTTCCTCCCGATGACAGGTTAGAGGAGAAAACTGTGCCTCCTGCAGTACCTTGTGAGAAAGCAGTTTCCCTGATTGCAGCAAACAGCCTCGAGGAACTAGCAGAACCAACTCCATCTGTTGAAGTGGCAGAAATGGACTTAGACAAGGTTATTAACGAGGGAAAAACACATTGTGGTGTCGAAGACGAGGTCCCTGTGATCCAGGCATCACAGTTTGCTCCCAGTGAATCCCATTACATGGAAGAAGACATTGGCATTCAATCTGCCAGTGATGTCAAGGACGAGAGTTGCTATTTTCAGAAGTCGTGCCTTCTGAGGCATGTGAGAAAGTGATGTCCAGGTCACTCGAGTGTGAGTCAGTAAATTTAACCAGGATACATGATTCTACTGGAAGCACACATTGAAACATTTTTTTCCCTATCTGTTCTAGTTTCCCATCTCTATTAAATTGTACATTTTCCTATTGCCTATATTGATTCGTCTTAAGTTCTCTACTTGCTGTGCAGTTTCTGTTTAAGCTTTATATTACCTATTTGGTTCTTTTCTGGCGAGGATGTTTTAGGTTCTGAAATGGGAGCTCAAATCCAGATTCCACTAGCCTTTTTTTGACTGCATGTATCATGTTCATGGGTGCATTTCTTCTAGCTCTGTTTGATTTACAACTTTTTGGTTATGCACTGTCTTCAAGATGTGTTGATCGAATTAGCAGATTTTTTTGGATTTTGTACTAGCAATTGCATTTAAATGTGATTTTACATTGACTACCAGGATGGACTAAACTATTTTTCCTTCCAATTTCTATTGCTTAGTGGCCGAGCCACATTTGGTGATAGTGTTGAGATCTTGTAAGTTTTCATCTCTTTTCATAAATTTTACTTTTAAATTATATTTATTATTTAAGAAGTAAATATGTCATTTATAAATTATTTTAGAATATTTTATCAATTTTAACATAAGGGTAGCTTAAAAATCGTGTATTAAACAAAATATATCTTAAAATTTATTTTCGTTCAAAAGATAATTTTGTGTTTGTGGTTTCTCTTTAATTTATTTTTTCAAATTTGTAACATTTTTGTTTTAAAAAATAAAAGTAAATAGTAACATTTACACTTTTTCTAAATCAACAAAAGGAAACAAATGTTAAGTTATGTAACACTCATTTTTTGCATTAATTAATGCCATTATTAACTCTAATGACCCCGACAGAAACATTGTCACAATTATAAGAAACAACTGCTACTTATTCCCGCCCACTTGCGTCCAAGCTGTCCCTTGTTTTCATGTCCACTCTCTGTTTATCTTGCCGACGTTTTTGTTAAAAATTAACTCTTAATTTGAACAGTAATTACCAAATAAAAGAATCACACTTATTTAATTAATCTACTTAAAAATACTAATTGTTTTTTTTCTAAATAATTAATATAACGTCTAATAGGAAGAAGGATGATTCAGCCATTTCGTCCAGAAAGACCTAACGGCGAATAAAATTCCGATCCCAACGAGATCGAAACTTCCCCATATCTCCTCGGCGGCACATTGGAGATCGCGACACGTGTCCCTCCTCTGAATCTTTTGACGAAATCATTATTAGATTTGAGATCCGGCCCTATAAATACAAACCAAACCGTATCTCTCCACTCGCGTTTCGCTCGGTTACATCTCAGAAAGAGTAAAACCATTTGTTTATTTCTTACTGCAATTCGATTCGGGTTGTCCATGGCGAAAACGGTTCTGGTCACCGGGGGAGCCGGCTACATTGGGAGCCACACGGTGCTTCAGTTGCTCTTGGCCGGTTTCAAGGCCGTCGTGGTCGACAATTTTGACAACTCCTCTATAGTCGCCATTCAGAGGGTCAAAGAGCTTGCTGGCAAATTCAGTCACAACCTTTCCTTCTACGAGGTCCATTTTCATTTTCTTACGGTTTACTATTTTGTTTGATTTGGGTACGTTCGTTTTTTTCTGCAATCTGGGAAATTTTTGGGAATGGAGTCCTCTGAGACTGATTTTATTTTCGTTTTTCCCGTTTTCGTCTACGGATTTTTTGTTGAAGGAACTTCAATTGCTAACCCAGATTTGAACATTTTCAGTAATGGGTTGCTTTTCAGCGGTTCAGGATTTCATAATTTTGGTACAGTTGGGAAGAAATAGAACAAATGAACCATTTTTTAGTCTGTATCACCACTCTGACACAATCTAATTTAACCTTAATTTAATGTTTTACTGATCTCCAGAATTTTGTTGTTTCCGGCAGATTGATCTTAGGGACAAACCGGCACTTGAGAAGCTTTTTTCTACAACGAAGTAAAGTTTCACATACACTGTCTGCTTTAAAATTCTGTTTCAATTCTTCATGGATTGGGTTTAATGGGTCCTTGTCAGTTACTGATATTGAATTGATATTTAATGTCTATTCATTTATTGACAATATTTTGAAGTTTTTAACTGTTTGTCAATCCTTTATAACTCATGTAGTGACAGAGAATCCAGATTCTTATGTTACAGAAAGTTGAATTTTTTACTTGCTGACAGTTTATGTTTTTTAGTTTGAAAAATATAATACAATTTATTTTCTGAGAATTTGCATGTAACTGAACCTTCTCTACAGAACAGGCATTTTTTCCTGAGTAACAAACTTGACATTTTTACATAGTAGAGCAATGGTTTTCTGATTATTTCTGTATGTTTCTGCTACAGATTTGATGCTGTCATTCACTTTGCTGGACTGAAAGCTGTTGGTGAAAGTGTGCAAAAACCATTGCTCTACTATGACAACAACATGATAGGAACCATTTATCTGTTAGAAGTCATGGCTGCCCATGGATGCAAAAGGGTATCTTCTTATGCAGTTTGCTTGAAAAGTCAAATTTCTTAGCTCTTAGCTTTTCTAATTT
>JAYMTO010000367.1:0-12906 GCA_036898065.1 California macrophylla | reverse complement strand
CGAGATGTATTATAATCTTGTAAGTGAGAGTTTTATAATCTCCTACCAGATCAGAGGTTTGGTTGCTCTAACAAAAAAATGATTTCTTGTTGCTATAAGACTTGGTAGAAAGATGAACAAACTCTTCACCTCTTTTTGTACTCTTTTTCTCTCTCTATAAATTCTTACTTTTTATACTCACAACAACTGAGACTAAAATTAACCTCAACCCATCACCCCAAATGTCTCGTGTCCGATTCCCGGCAATGCTGTCGGCGGCGAGACCCACCGCCAGCGACGACCTCCCCCTCTTCCCCCACCGTGAATCCTCCCAAAGACACAAACCCACCATTTCCCCAACTCTCGCCGAGCTCCTAATGCGCGTCGAAGACTCCTCCGGCAACAACACGCCGGCGCACCAGGTCCTCGCCGGAGGTCTCTCACCGACCTCGTACCCTTTCATTCTCTCCTTCCACAACCTCACCTATTCCGTCAAGGTCCGCCGGAAAATGGGTCTGCCATCGTTTTTCAAACGGAGGTCTAATTTCGACTCTCCGGCGAGGACCAAGGTTCTGCTCAACGACATCTCCGGCGAGGCCCGGGAGGGCGAGATCATGGCCGTTCTCGGCGCCAGCGGCTCCGGGAAGTCCACCCTCATCGACGCCCTCGCCGACCGGATCGCCAAGGACAGCCTCAAAGGCGCCGTCAAGCTCAACGGCGAGGTTTTGGAATCGAAGCTTTTGAAAGTGATTTCTGCTTACGTCATGCAGGACGACCTCCTCTTTCCGATGCTGACGGTGGAGGAGACTCTGATGTTCTCGGCGGAGTTCCGGCTTCCACGGTCGCTGTCGAGGTCGAAGAAGAAGGCCAGAGTCCAAGCCCTGATCGACCAGCTCGGGCTTCGGAGCGCGGCGAAGACGGTGATCGGCGACGAGGGTCACCGGGGAGTCTCCGGCGGAGAGCGCCGGCGAGTCTCGATCGGAACTGATATAATTCACGACCCGATTTTGCTCTTTCTAGACGAACCCACCTCCGGTTTGGACTCCACCAGCGCCTTCATGGTCGTCAAGGTCCTCCGGCGAATCGCTCAGAGCGGCAGTATTGTGATAATGTCCGTTCATCAGCCGAGTTACCGAATTTTGGGACTTCTCGACCGTCTGATCTTCCTCTCTCACAGTCAGACTGTCTATAGTGGATCTCCGGCGAGCCTCCCCGGGTTTTTCTCTGATTTCGGACACCCAATTCCAGAAAACGAGAATAGAACCGAGTTCGCTCTTGATTTGATTAGAGAGCTAGAAGAAACCCCAGAAGGAACAAAGAGTCTAGTCCAATTTCACAAATCGAGATTCAATCAATCAAATCAAAATACAGGCATCCACGAGGGGCACAGACTGTCCCTCGTGGACGCAATCAGCGCAAGCATTTCCCGAGGCAAACTAGTCTCGGGAACCCAAAATGATCCTAATCTGATCACCTCCTCTGTCCCCACCTTTGCAAACCCACTATGGATTGAAACAATTGTGATCGGAAAGCGGTCCCTGACAAACTCCCGCCGGATGCCTGAACTCTTCAGCATCCGACTGGGCGCAGTCCTCATAACAGGAATCATCCTCGCCACCATGTTCTGGCGCCTGGACTCCTCCCCCAGAGGCATCCAAGAGCGAATCGGGTTCTTCGCATTCGCCATGTCCACGACCTTCTACACCTGCGCAGAAGCCATCCCCGTCTTCCTCCAGGAACGCTACATCTTCCTCCGTGAAACCGCCTACAACGCCTACAGGCGATCATCCTACGTCATCGCCCACTCCATCATCTCCGTCCCCTCCCTAATCTTCCTCTCCCTCACCTTCGCCGCCACCACCTACTTCGCCCTCGGCCTCGCCGGAAGCTTCACATTCTTCTTCCTCACCATCCTCGCCGCCTTCTGGGCCGGAAGCTCCTTCGTGACCTTCCTCTCCGGCGTAGTCTCCCATGTAATGCTCGGCTACACCGTAGTCGTCGCCATTTTAGCCTATTTCCTCCTCTTCAGTGGCTTCTTCATAACTAGGGATCGGATCCCCAATTACTGGATCTGGTTCCATTACCTCTCTCTGGTGAAGTATCCATACGAGAGTGTTCTTCACAATGAATTCAATGACTCCGAGAGGTGCTTTGTGAAGGGTGTGCAAATGTTCGATAACTCGCCGCTCGGGGCGGTGCCGGAGGCGGTGAAGGAGAGGTTGTTGCAGAGTATTAGTGTGACTTTGGGAGTGAACATTACGAGCACGACGTGTGTGACGACGGGGATTGATGTTTTGAGGCAGCAGGGAGTGACGGAGCTTGGGAAATGGGATTGCTTGTGGATCACGTTTTGTTTGGGGTTTTTGTTCAGGGTTTTGTTTTATTTTGCACTGTTGGTTGGGAGTAAGAACAGGAGGAGTTGAGTTGGGGAAGAAGGGTAAATTTGTAATTTTGTTTTGTTTTTTCCCTTATGTTTTGGGTTTCTGGGTGATAAATGATCAAATTTATCATAATTTATTTATTAAATGATAAATTATTGTCTATGTATTTATTAGGCGTATACACGGTAAATCTTTATTTTATATCGAATATAAAATCAAGAGTGTTGACCCATGTTTCATGGTAATTTCATAATATAGTTGTTAGGAATATGGAGCATTAGCTCACTCGTTTGCTATTCTGACAAGTTTTTGGAGAGATTGTATGAAAATCGCCTGGTAGAGACGACGATTGGTCGCGAGTCACACTGTTGTTAAAGTAGGGACAACAGTGAGACGAGTTTTGTGATCTCCGTCCATGTCGCTATAGGGTTAGAGATGTTGGGTCTCCGTCGGGTCGAAAAATTATTCCTCTCTACAAAGATGACAACGAGGTAGATTTAGCGATCTCTGTCCCCAACTCATAAGGTCGAGGATATCAAATCTTCATCAAGTTAGAAGTATTTTGTCATCCTTACGTTAGAGGAACACGCAAGTCTTGATGAATCGCCCAACTGCTTCACCCAAATCTGCGAGTTTATTTGTCCTATTGGAGTTGCTCTTACGATCGTTAGCCGTGTCTCCTCTACCATGGGCCCAGTGATCTCTGATAATCAACACACGATTAGTGAATCATATAAATTTGTATTTTGATCTTGTATTTATATCTCTAGCCTACATTATAACAATATCAAATCAAACAGGAACAATATGTATCGTATTGTCCATGCAATCAAGTTCATCTAAATTGCTAGCACATTTCTGAAAGAGATGATTTAATTCAACTAACAGAAGAATTGTACAAACTCAAAGTGATCCAAAAGTCCAAACTATACCATCAAGTTTTAGAATCAAACAACAAAGTTTGTAAACATATCTACTGAGATATTTTCCTAACTATTGTTCCACCAGAAAATTCACCATGTTCATCTCCACAGCAAATCATACATCAAGCTTCCCGCAGCACTCGTTATCTAGCTCGAAAACTCGTTTTGTGTTCGCAATTACGTTGCCATTTCTCGCCCCTTAAACTTTGTACAGCAGACAAATCAATCAAATTTCTTGTTCCTGAGGTGAGCGCTTACTGTACAGAAGAAGGTTTTCGACTTTGCGGTTTTTGCCATTCGTCATACTATTGTGCCAAGGCCCAATTCGTCTTCAATGTCGTCGCCATCCTCAAACAGCTTCAAGAACCGAGCTTGTTCTTCCTGCCTCTTTCTCCTCTGCCAGTTCCTTATGCCTTTTACCATAGCAACCATTAGTAGAGATCCAAACACAACAGAGGCAACGGTGAGTGCAACGAGGACTGCAATATGAATTTTCTTATGATCGTCATCTTCGTGAGTGTCATCACTCTTGGGAGCTGCAATGTGACAAACACAATCAGAACTGTAACACAAGCACTGATAGAGAGAATGAAACCAGTTGTAATATTTGCAGTCTTGGAATATAATGTGTTGCTTTTTTTCGTAATAGAGAGAGTAGAAATCGACATATTGAAGATCGATTACTAGAATAAGTTTTTGCGCACTAATTAAGGATGTGAACTCATGTTCTATTGAGGAAATGAAGAAGAAAAACTAGTCACTTGCCTAATCTCTATTAACTATATTACTTTTAGTCCCTCAATTAAAAAACTTCTGAACTAAACTCCTAACAATTTCTTGGACACATACACTGTAAAACAACCCAGAATTGATACCTAGAAAGATAAAATACTCACCAACTTTTTTATTACCTCCGAGAGATAAGCACTGTGGACATGAAAAGGTAGCATTGAATTCCTTATCCTTCTTGTAAGTATACTTCCCTTTAGGACGCGTAAATTGGGAAGGACAAAATTCCCATTCATCGAATATATCATCCGGGTGTACAATATGCAAAGCATAAATTCCACATCGCTTACACTTTTTACTTCCGATTTCTGTTAGAGGCTGAACATATCATAATCGTAAAAACATAACCATTAGTTGGTTCTTACCAAAGCTGTCAAAAACGGGGAGACGACTTATTCATGATTAAAATCTATCTACATGTATCTCTTTTGCATAAAACACTATCACATGCAAAATATGCAGAATCGCATATGCACCAAGAAAATTATAATTTTCTCAATCTGATGGACCCAAAACTGAATGTTCCCGATAGAACACGATCCTACATTACATCTCAACACATTTGACTCTAAGAGCTTGCACATTAATAATAACACACTCAATATGCAAAATAAGAACCAACACAAGGTGAATTGATAGCTCAAATCAATGCATGTACACTAACAGCTATGACTTCATAAGACAGAAAAAAAGGAGAGTTTGGAGAGAAGGACGGGATATGAACCTGCCAAGACTCTTCTCCCTTGAACGTATACACAACGTTTTGTTTCTTGACATCAGGCAACACTGTCATGTTCTCGTCTTTACATTTGAAATAAACTGTTGGTGGGATTAACAACTCGTGTGTACGAAAAATTTGAATGGAATCAAGCGTAACAACAGCAGCAAATATGATCCCTGCAAAAGACACGTCCATAATCATATACACAAACCAAGCATATCTATCGAAAACCAAAACAAACAAACAATCCAATGCTTTACACAAAACTGTTCTTCACAGATGCTCAATTGCTCATCCATATCATGACAATCTATACAATTCATATCAAACTCGATCATACAAATTCATTTCAAGTAATTGAAACCTACATAAATGTCTGAATCCAAATTCAAGAAAATTTGTGTAACACAATTCATATCAATCTCCGATCATACAAATCAATTTCAAGTAATTAAAACTTAGATACATGTCTGTGAATCCAAATTTGAGAAAAATTGTGCAAACAATTCATATCAATCTCCGATCATACAGATTCAGATTCAAGTAACTCAAAGTTTAATCAATGCATTTGATACACAAATTTGAGCGGAAAAATAACAAACATCGCAGCAACAAGTATAACAGGTCTGTTTGTTTCTCGAGAAAGTTCCTCACCGGGAAAGCAGCAGAGGCAAATCCACAAGACGAGAAAGGAAGCGGGAACTCTAGAAACCAAAGCACGGCACCGAATCGACATAGCGAAATCGCTGAATCTACACAGAAACCTAGAAATAGAGGATCGAGAATGCAAAATCGGAAGCTGGTGACGGAGACGCGCACTACGGCGATAGAAACGACCGGTCGATTTCGGAGAATATTGGTTTGCTTCAGAATTGAGAAAGAGAGAGACTCACAGACAGAGACGCGATGGAGACGAAGAAATGTTTGTTTTGACCGATTCCCGCTCCGTCGTTTTGGGAAATGGATAAAATACGCATGTCGCGCACTACGCACCACGGTTATGATCTTGCCACGTCACGATATGGCCTTCTGGTTTTCTTTTTTTTTCTTTTTTTTGATTGAGGCCTTCTGGTTTTCATTTGGAGATCTTACATGGCATGATCGTAATGTGATAGTTTTGATGGACCCAATTTCACGTGTTTTACTAGTTAAATAAGTAATCGTTGATTATTAATATCGATATCGTGTTTAAGGACGTAAACAAATTGAATCAAGTTTAAATTTATCAAGGCTCAACTCGAAAAAATTGTTCAATTTGAACTCAATTCGAGTTTGAACGAGCTTATATAGTTAAGCTCGAGTTCGACTATAAATAAAATATTCAAGCTCGAATTTTGACCGACTCAATTCGTTTATTTTTCACTATAAATAATCAATAAAAATAAAATTATTCGACTCGGATTCAGCTCAAGTTCGATTATCTATATTAAATATTAAAACGAGTCGGTTCGCGTTCTTATCGAACCTTGAAAGATTAAGGTCGAACTCGCCTCATTTATTAAACAAGTTCAACTTTAAACTCGAATTCGACTCAAACTTAATTATAAACAAGCTTCAACCGAATATTTAAAAATTTATTTCTTATATATTGTTTTCAATATTTCACTCAAAATTGAATAATTAATACAAATGGGCCCACCTTATTTAGCGTAGGCCCATATTGTATTCTGAAGGCCCAAAATAAATTTTCCAAAGCCCAAAACCGCTCTTCTCTTCCCTACCGAAAACGACATAGCTAAAGCTCTGCGCAGCCATAGCAGAGACAGAGAGCTCGAAAAACCTCAGTTTCGAATTCAATCTCCCACGACAATGATTCAGCTCAGAAACACGATCCGTACAAGCCTCTCTCTCCGATGCCTTAATTCTCCGAGCCGAGTCTTATCTTCTCTGTTTCTTCGCGAATCTCCTCGAAGTTTCTCCACCGAAGCCGAACATCCACCGCAGGCCCGGGCTGAGGCGGCCGAGGAACCGGCTCAGGATTCGCATACCGCTTCATCTTTCCCTCATCCGTCCTCAGGTACTTCAGTTTTCATTCGTTTTCTCCGTTTGTGCAATGATTATGGTTTTTGAGCTAGGGTTTTAGGTTCTAGTTGCATTCGAGTTTGCGTGAGGTTTTTCCTGGATTTTAGGTTGTATATAATTGATTAATGTTTCGATTTCGTCTTGGTTATCAGTAATCTTGATCTGTAGTGCCTATGTTTTGAGATTTATTAGATATTATGCTTTGTTTGGCTGTTTGGATGGTGAGAAAATGTGTAGTCCGTTGTTACTTGAATCTGGTAGAGAAGTTCAAATTTTGCTTTTTGATCGTGTAAATCTAGTTATCAATGTCTTTGGCTATTACATGTGAATTAATGATTCGGTTTCACCTTGGTCATCAGCAATTCTGATGAGATTTATTAGATATTTTGCTCTCTTTGGCTGTTTGGATGGTGAGAAAATGTGGTAGAAAAGTTTGATTTATGCATTTCGAACATAAAGTAGAAAGATAAAGATACTCTAATAGAGAGAAATTTGTGATAACAATAGTAACAATGTTTGGCTTTTGATGATTGATTGATCTCTTTTATTTACACTACCACCATATTTATACTGCTAGTCTTCAAACTAAATGCAAGGAGATCAAGGGTATGTGCATGACTCCAACTACTTGTATTAATTGGTATCAATAACTAGAATAATAGAAAATGCAGAAAATAATTCTAGTAACTAGGAAATGGAACTAATGCATGTACTTAGTGGTGCCCTGAAATCAAGTAACTATTCATGCTTTCTCCCTTTGCCATGTATCCTTCCGGACTCCAACATATTAGTCATAGATCGCCTAAGCTCTTACAATCATTGCATAATATGTTAGAGTCTCACATCGAAAAGATATGGCTCCGTTCATCTCTTGGTAAACATTTTAGGGTCTTCACTTATAAGTTCAAGTTTTTAGGTAGGTCGGACTTTGACATGGTATCAAAGCTTGGTCCAAGTCTCTTCTAAATTCCTCTGTGCCATTCAATTATTGGGCTAGGAGTCCACGGTCCACGTGCAACATCCCGCAATCTGGGTTGCATGCGAGAAGGTGTTAGAGTTCTACGTCGAAAAGATGTGACTCCGATCAACACTTAATAAGCATCTTACAATCTCCATTTATCAGTTCCAACTTTTAGGTGGGTTGGGCCTTGACATAATAACCAAGCATAAGATCTTGGCAATCCTGAACCATCAACTACCTATGCCCTCCATGAAAGCATCTTGCCATCCCCGAGTTTTGGCCCAAGCAAGAGCTTCATCGAATCAATCTGAAACTATTGCACTGAATCCCACTAAGAAAAGTTGTAGTGGATGTCTTCTGAGAATTGACTTTAAAAAGAAATGTTATGTCCGAGGGTTCCCAAGCCTTCGACAGTTTCTAACTAAGCAGTTCATTGGACTCAGCGGAGCCCAGAGCCTGAGCTTGCCAATACTAATTCACAATTCATTATCAATGCCTACCTCCGTCAGGCACCCATCCTCCGTGGTTTCATTCTCCTTACCCCATAATTACTACTCTCATCTAGTACACCCTCTATTAATCTAAACCTCTTAGATCCCAAAAACATGTTTAGCTCCCCGATCTGATTGTCCCTATGACTTACAATGTTTCAATCAGTTCCCAATCGCCATATCTCTTGGAATGCTCATTATGTCTGCCTGGTACCTGAAATTTCTCCTTGTGATACATTCCCTGGTCGGCTGCAAAAATGTATGGTCTCAACCTCTTGTTCCCTATTTCACTATCCTTATCCCTGCCTCTCCTAAAGGTATCTCCTGAATGCTAACTACCTTATACCAGCTCAACTTACTAAGCTTGTGTGCTGAAACTGTTAGACTTTGGCATCACCCTCATCCAATTACTAAAAGGTTTCACATTCGTCTAGGGTCCTAGAGAACAGTTTCTCGCATATCCCTCTCACGTGCTCTAGTATGCAGCACAAAAAAACAAAAGTAGGAATGTGTTCACATTAAAAACGAGCCCACTGATCATTGTTCCCCTGCCTTGCGATTTCCAGTCTTCTTTCAACTGGTTGGTTGAGAAACATGGTCACCCTGATCCACATATATTCAACCCACATCCTTGAGAAGTCATCTTGGCCCGCCTTCAAGAATACACCTATTGCATTTCCAATATCTCTAGCCATTTTTCTCCAAGAACAAATGTTGAGGCAAATCATGTACTCTTCCCCCACTTGAATCTCACCTTCTTGAAGCCACTCTAGCATGAGTGGTTTTCGATTACACGTCTAGGGGCTTCCTTCGAGATCCCTGAGTATGTCCACTTCTTGAAAGATGTAAAATAAATATAAGTTGGTCTCTAATTCATTTAAGTTGGTCTCTAATTCCTTTATGGAAAAAATTTCCCCTGGTTTCCACAACCTTGCCAAGAACATCTTCATGGCCGCGAAGTCGAACACCCATTCTGTGAGAAAGTGTCTGACTAAACACCATTTTTATCCTGAAGTCGGTCCTCCCTTTTCGCCTTCTTCTCCTTCCACGAGTAACAGCTCATCCTCTTCCAACTGGATATCCGCCCAACGCCTACTTAGTTCCTCTACCCTTTCAGAAGTTTCCAACATGCCCCTTTTAACTCGCAGAAAATTCTCCTTAAAGTGTTGACACGCGAACTGTACTACTGAAACCCTAAGACGCTGCCAACTGCGCTAACATGTCAGGAGACAAGATTCTTCAATGCAACCTTTGGAGGCTATTCATATATTTAGACCATTAAAACCAAATCCACCTAAAAGCTTAAGCTTTTGCATTGTTACATCCACATGCCAATGATTTATCTATTTGTTCCACGTGTAGAGCCCCACATAACATGGACCATCTCAAACTAGCATGCACGTGAGAGAGTTGTTAAAGTGTTATGTGTAAAAGATGTGGATTATATCACCACTTGATAAACATTTTAAAGACATTTTAAAGTCTCCACCTATCAACTTATATTTTTGGGTTAGATCGAGCATTAACATAGATAATATAATGTATTTGGGTATATTGTAGAAAAATAATGCCTACCAAAATAAAAGAAATAAACCTTTTAAAACCTCCATCTATCAACTTATATTTTTGGGTTGGGTTGAGTTTTAAGAAAGACTATAATATATTTTGATAGATTGTAGAAAAATAGTGCCTGCCAAAATGAAAGAAAAAAAAACAAATCTATAGCTTCTATATTCACAAATCCTCTTGGCAGATAAGTTCACGGTATACTTACTTCTCCGGCATCTTCCGCATCTTGTTGTTTCTTAGTCATGTCCTGGTCAAATTGTGGCAGTTGCTGCATAAATTCATCTGCCGATGCACTAGCCTGCAGCAGATTATCAGAATGTTTATCACGGTGAATTTTACAAGTGATGTATGACTGAAGGGGAGGGAGAGAGAGAGAGATAAAGAGGATTAATAGAAAACAGTACTTACTCTTAATGGTTCTGGGACAAGGCTCTCAATAGGTATATCAGATAGTTCCAACTTCAGACCTGATTCTCTTGCTAGAATGATCACCTGCAACATGAAAACCTGCTTTAGAAGCCTAGTAGCCTTGATTAACTTTCAGGACATAGAGACAGAACAGTTCAATACGGGTATGAAAATAGGACTTAATAGAAGCAAAAACAGACATGTTTATTCCAACCCGCGCCTATGCTACGACCACACTACTCCCAAATATAAGAGCTACTCCCTTGTTCCACAATGAGAGCCCTGCTTGATTATTAATTTTTTGCAAAAATTGAGGATTAGTGAAGTTATGCTTAGATTTACCATATGTCCTCATAGCCTACATCACTGCATGTACTACCACACTAAGTCGTAAAAACTAACTAATAAGAAGGATATTGTTGATTTTTCATGCATAGTTAACTTCCTTTAAAACGGAAAGTGAACAAATCAATGAATTAGCAAATCGTTGAAGTGAAGTTGCCAAAGCAAGCTGGGCAATCAATATGCAAACACAATATGAAGTAAACAAATCAACTGCTATTCACATGCATCAGTAGCCAAGGTTGAGCTGATTGAGGTTGTTGTGAACTGAATAAAAAGAATGAGAATATGAGCTACGACGCTAAGTCTTAGCTTAGGATAGGATAGTCGGGTAAGTAGTTTCATCATGTACTTGGATGTCATTTTTCTGTTGTTTGAAACCAGAACTATCTCAAATGACAATTTTAAGGGATAGTACTATGTAAAAAAACTAAAAACGAGTATATGGATATTTACCAGACATTAGACAATCTGGTAGCAAAATGGTCATATTTTTAGTTCTATTCCCATTTGAAAAGATATTGGAACTGTACCTTTCTAGCAACATCAGTACCAGATAGATCATCCCTCGGATCTGGTTCGGTATAACCTGCCTGTTTTGCTTCAGTAACTACCTCACTGAAAGCTCGTGTACCAACGAAGTTGTTGAAAATATAACTCAAGGTCCCACTGGAACAAGAGAACACGGGTGGAACTTATGTTATGAGATATTTGAATCCAGAGAAAATATAGGATAGAAAAGAAAGCATTGATAGAAACACACCTGAAAATGCCTTCAATTCGCAATATTTTATCTCCAGTTTCAAGGAGACCCCGTAGAGTGCTGACAATTGGGAGACCGGCTCCAACAGTAGCTTCGTAAAAGTAATGTGTATAGGATTGTCGTTGAAGAGCCCTGATCTTAAAATACTGGTCGTGGGTAGCACGTGCCATAAAAGCAAGAAATAACGTTAGAATCGGAACTACAACGAAGGCAGCATGTTTACTATACGGGGAGTTTTTTTTTTGATAAGTGAGAATATATTAAAAACCCCCAAAATGAGGGGAACCAACAATACAAGTAGAACATAAAAAAGGTGGATCATTGACCTTGCAAGGCCATGAAGTCCAACCCAAAACTATAAAGAATGTCGAAAACAGACGCGAGGAGTAGAGGTCCACTCCGAATATGATATACGGGGAGGTTTTATCACCTGATTAAGCGGTCCTGAATTGGCCTTCTTGTTAGGGGTGATTATGTGGATTCCTTTCCTCAACCAATCGTAGTAATGCCCTGCAACAATTGAATCTGCCGTGCAATCTACCAGAACAGTATTTGGAATAAAGTGATTTCCATGCACGTGTTGAACAAATTTTTCCAAATCAGCCACTTCTCCTTTCTCTGTCTGAAGCTCTTTCCATGTAGACAAGTTGATACCCCTGTAAAACGGGCCAAATAAAGAGAGAGATTATGTGTAAGTTAACTAATGGGGGCCATGCTTTGTTTTGTTCTGTTTCGATCGGTATAATGTTATGATTCCAAGCATTTCAGAGAGCAAGAAACTTTAGTTCAAATGAGTCAGCTTACTTGTCACTCAGAAGCATTGTCTTTGAGCCAGTGATTCCCATAACACGCAAATCAATGTTGAAATCTTCCTTAAGGTTCGCTGCCTGCAAAACAAAAGGTTCATTGTGTTTATTTTGAGTCTGTACATGTTCAGGCTTTAGAAATAACTTACATCTAACTGAAAAGAAATGGCAAATATACAATGTTGTCAAGAAAATCCTATTTCATTTCACTTGATAGATTGAAACTACAACTACATGTCAACGTAACAAGTAGTGTTGTAGGTTTAGAAACTACTGAGATAAAGTAAATGATAAATTAATTTAAGTTTCGTGACTAAATTTAAAATCGTCTAAAAGTTTTTTTATTTATTTATATCTTACTCTTAACACTTGTAATTGCAGGAAACTATACTCCAAGATAATGAAATATCTGCTCAGCAAGAAAAAAACGGCTATGGATACTCTAAGGGAAGTTAGCTATGGGTCTCAAATTTCATTTGCATAAATTAATAGAGGTATTGACAGGGAAAGGGAATAAGGAGAAAGGAAGCAATGTGTTGTAAAATTGGTCATGTATGTATAGATGAAAAAATTACAATTAAAGAGGTCTCTTTAAGAGAAAGCTACTACACCCTGTGGGAACTATTTGATTCAGTATGCTGCAGTTTTGATCCACCATCTCTTTATCTTGTAATAACAGGTCATATTTCTTTTACTTTTAGTCATCCAATATTTACTATTTCTCATAATACCATGCATCATAATAAAAAAA